>ONZK01000298.1:4823-26138 GCA_900322385.1 Pharnaceum exiguum | reverse complement strand
TGCTTAAATAAAATTGGTGGCGGCTCTTGTTCAATAGCACCCGCATTCAACTACCTAGCGGGTAGGTCCATGGGTTTACCTAGTCTAAGTGGATTCATTTCCCTTAGATCGGGGCCCATGTGCCTACAAGGGTATAGTGTTCCTGTTAGGGTCTAGTGTTCCTCTTTGTGCATGTACTGTCTTACTTGGTCGAACAGTTTTGGAGGGTAGTTGTCATCCTGCTTGCAGAGTGTGTGCTTTTCTATGATTTGTGTTGTTCCTTCATGACCTTGGTTATTAATAATAACTTATTATGCTTGATTGTGACTAATATGGTACGGTTTTCGTTATTCCATTACATCAGCCAAGTGGTTTTTATAAAAGTTTTTCATGACTCATTATGGAAACAATCTCCTTCGGGGCAAGGGTGTATACATCAGACTTGCTCAATGCTCCATCTGAGTCTAGGAATGATTGTGCCTACATAAGGGAATTTTATCTAATAGGTGGTCTTAAACTAAAAAAAACGTGTAGTTTTGTTATTACAATGTTAAGAGCAATACAATTCTAACCTTTTGCCAAAAAAAAGGAATTAACTCAAGTAGTACATGCATGAACTTGGTGTTGTACAATAATATTTAACTAGTTGAAATCTTGTATGATGCTGAAGACTTACTCTAACTATGTTTTACATCGTCACTCATCTCTCTCTCTCTCTCTCTCTCTCTCTCTCTCTCTCTCTCTATTGTGACAAAAATACAAATTCACTCATCTCTATTCTATAGCCAGTAGAACGGAGCATCAAGTTATTTATTATTTACTTTGCTAATAAAAGGGAGAACATATTGCTTCTAACTCCTAAGTAAAACAAGGGGCCCTTGTTGTACGCCTGTACTATTTACATGACCACCAACTTTTTGGCTTCAATGCACCATGATACGGAATACATAACTTCAAACCGAGAGCTATAGCGAGTTCTATAATCCGTACACCCTAACGCGGTGCTATTTTCACCATCTAAAACAATGATACTTGCCGAGTTGACTTAGCAAGTAATTGTCACCTTTTTCCTTATCTGCTTTAATTTGTGCAAGACATAATACAATGTTTGTCTGTTAGGGCTAACAAATATAAAGTCTATCTAAACTTTATATTATTTTGATGATTTAAAGCTAAGGTTAAAAGTTATTTTTTATTCTTATATTCTAGTCTGTTAATAGTGGTGGCACATTGTAGAGTAATGATAGAACTATACTCCATATACCCATGCCGAAGGTATATCAACACAAAAGTCCAAAAAAACTACTATGCATTCATAATTAAACATTACCCCACTCATTATCTCACCTATTTCATACTATTAATTAATACCCAACGATCTTTCTTCTTTCCCCTCCTTTTCCCCTTTTGATTTAAACCGTCCCCCCTCCCCCAGTAAAGTTTAAGCCCCATTCTCTCTCCATCATATTTCCTGAGAAACATACAATTCTCCTTAGACATACACTACAAACACACAACTAAAACAAATAAATATATAACTTTGATCTAAGAACTTGCAACTGAAACCATTAAAGTTGTAAACAGAATTCTCACTCTCTATACATTACAAACATCTGGAACATATAAACATACAACTCTAAGTAATTATCATGGTATACGCTTATTCAGCTACAACACATAATTATACAATTCAAACTCTATAACATACAACTAAACCACCGCCAATAGATCTAACACCCCATTTAGGGTTTAGGTTTAGAGGCCCCATCGGCGCCGACTGGGAATCTAAACCTAAACCCTAAACCATTGTCTTAATGGCTGGTGATGGGTTGGGGCTAGTGGTGACAGTGGGACTGGAAAGAGGGAGGGGGGTTTGATATAGAATGGAGTGAGTGTGAGGCTGTGTAAGGGAGGAGAAAGAATAAGTGGGTGTTATTTAATTGGATGAACAGTAGCATTTTGGGACTTTTGTTTTAATATACCTTGCAGAGTGGGTATATTAAGTATACCCATAGCATTGCTCCACCTTGTACGCTATGCTTAAGCAGCTAGCCTCGCAGCAACCGCAACCGCAAGTGAGAACTTTCAATACCTCGAATTATAATCATATCAAGTTGAAATTGATCGATAAAAATTATCAAATTTTTTTCTCGATGAGGTCCAATAGCCCATGAAATTGAAAGAATTATCTCCATCTTTCAATTTTAGGTGATTATGGACTATAGAAAAATAGGTAATAAAAATCAAGTACTTATTATTTTTAGTGAAGTTATTGGAAGTTATATTTCAATGTAATAGTGCATGGGTCAATCTCGTAAACAAACTCTCTGTTTTCTTGGACAGGGGTAAGGTTGCGTACATCCGACCCCCAAGCACCCTAATTGATTGAGAATTTACACTAAATTTTTGTTGTTGTATATTGTTTTCTCTGTACCACATACAAACTTAGAAGATTATTTAATTCGTATTAGAAGTGGTTAGATGAAATGAAAATAAACAAGTGTGTCAATGACCCATAAGTAAACACACAAATCTTTATGATTGCATTAGCTTGAGATCTGCAATGTATTCAAATGATGCACAATGGTAGACCTGGCAAACTTATTCGAATCCATTTATCTGAACCGAATAACCCGAGCCAAATCCAAACCTACATTCGAAGAGGAACTAGTTTTATCTATCCGAATTGAATGGATCCGACCCGATACGATAACCCAAAACTTTTTTCTCACGAATTTAGAATCTAGAATCCTTAAAATGTATGCTGCTAAAGTATCCGAATTTGACCCGAAATAAATTATATGCGTCGAAGTTAAACCGAGTTAGATATTACTGCATTGAAATCTAACCCAATCGGAAGTCACCAAAACCAAATGTGAACCGAATGACCCATTTGCAGGTGTACACAATAGGTCAGATGTAACAGTACGGCATCATGGCTCCAGAGGTTTCCCGCTTCAGTTGCAGAACTAGGGGACACAGGCAAGTGCCATGACTCCTCCTGTGTTCCAGAATGTGTATAAAATTTTAGTTTATAATACCAATAAAACATAAGATTATTTAGCCTACGATGCCTCATTCTGTTTTCCAACCGATTAGCCCTCTGAGCACGAGATCGCAATTCTCTTTCTGATGCCTGAGAGAAATCCTAGATCTTCACAGTGTGTTCCTCACCCCCACAAAACAATATGATCTATACCAGTACCCACTGACAAAAAACTCTTCTCTGAACCATACAACATTTCTTTGAGGAGGTTCAACTGTTGCCGGGTGGATGCTTCCCCTCGTGTACTGATGTCTCATCAAAGAGCGACATATATTAATACATAGCAGATCTCATTACCAATACGAGTCCATTATGTTCTTAGTCTGGCTATGCTAATGATGCTTATTTCTACCATTAAACAAACCGTTGTCCATGAACAAAAAAGTTAAAATAACAAAAACATATGAAAACAGAGATAATTAAAGTTGAGTGTTGTTGCGATTGGTTAGTTGGGGTAGTAGTGCAATTGGGCGCTTGGGTGATGGTGTTGTCATTGAATGCAGAAGTAAAATAGATGGGTTGGGTATTAAGACTCGGGCTATGTGCGTCTTCAGCACCTCATGTATGGAAAGAGAGACGATCACATTTGGGACTCACACTTGAGTCAAGAGAGAAGAGAGATCGAGTGGCAGCTTTTGGATAAATTGACATTATAATCACAGAGTTATTTCTTGAATCAAGTAGTTTTTCGCAAATGAACCTTCTGTCGCCACAGAACTTTTTAATGTGATAAAAATAATTAACACAAACGAAATCACTCCCAAGTCTTAACCATAACTCAGCAGAAAAGAATATGCAGGCATCGGCTATCTGTGCCTTGTGATGCTAGCCTTAGAGACTCGGAGTTTCGGGACATTAGGCTTTGTAAGGTTTATAACCGACACCCTGTTAGCACAATTTGCGGTGTTTACCCTGGGCACTTATCTTGATTCAAAGACAAGATTGTTTTATCACTTCCTCTGTCCAAAGTAACACTAAGCGGCAGCTACATCACAACTAAATTTAGACACCAAGAATTGAGCGCGTATACCCTAGTTTCAGGTCAGTATGAATCCATGTGCCATAGCTCTCAATAGTGTTGCTGCATCATACAAATACATACTGTGGCTACTCATGTTGTTCCACTCAAAACAAATGATTGCCATCGCTCTCAATATACGGTAGCTGCATTGTTACATATTATCACCTTTATATATAATGTGCATTACACAATTGCACCTATTGCAGTTAGCGTCTTGAGCCTACTCTCACAAAGCTGAGAGAAACTGAACATTTATGATTCCCTGCAACATGTGTTACATGATGCTTTGAACAATTTCATGGACAAGCCCTGAAACTGATGAATTGATCAAGCAATAACGTAAAATACCTTCAAAGTTTGCTAAAATTCCTTTGTGGAAGGCTTCCCATGGCTTTTGCTTTTTCCCGAAGAACAAATTTCTGTGTCTTTCCCGTTGAGGTCTTCGGTAGATCCTCAAAAACAACAGTGCGCGGAGCCATATAATGAGGTAAGCGATCTCTGCAGAACTTGATTATATCTGCAGCTGCAACGGTATCGTTGCCATCCTTCAGCTTTACAAATGCACAAGGTGTCTCACCCCAGTGATCATCAGGACGCCCAACAACTGCTGCTTCCAGGATTGCAGGATGACTAAATAGCACAGATTCAACCTCAATCGTGCTTATATTCTCTCCCCCAGAAATAATAATATCCTTAGAACGGTCCTTTAACTCAAGATAGCCATCAGGATGTTTTACCCCCAAGTCCCCACTACGAAACCAACCCCCCTTAAAAGCTTCATGAGTGGCCTTCGGATTTTTCAGATATCCGTTCATAATAGTGTTTCCTCTAAGCATAACTTCACCCATCGTCTTAGCATCAGCTGGCACACTTTGCATAGTAACAGGATCTTTTACATCAACATCAACCAGACAATGATGAAGGACTCCTTGGCGAGCCTTGAATTTGGCTCTTGTATGAGACGGCAATGCATCCCACTCGGGCTTCCAAACACAATCTGTAGCTGGCCCGTAGGTTTCAGTCAGGCCATAACCATGATTTACTGTGAAACCAAGCTCTTCCATTTTAAACAGTACCTGTGGAGGAGGTGGAGCACCACCTGTCATAACTGTTACCTTTCTTCTCATAGGATTCACATCAGTAGCGGGTGCATTCACAATCATGTTCAAAACTGTAGGTGCACCACACATGAAGGTGACTTTGTGCTCAGATATGTTTCTAAATGTTTCTTTTGCAGTTACATTTCTCAAGCAAACATTGGTCCCTCCTTGAGCGGCCACCCCCCATGTAAAGCACCAACCGTTGCAATGAAACATAGGGAGAGTCCACAAATAAACAGGCATTGCCTGCATTTCATTCGTTAAAATTGCAGCTAAGGAGTTCAGATAAGCACCTCTATGGCTATAAACAACACCCTTGGGGCTCGAGGTTGTTCCTGATGTATAATTCAAAGAAATTGGGTCACATTCATCTTTGGGCATTCGGACATCAAAATCAGGTTTTCCAGTCAGCAAAAGATTCTCATACTCGAGAGTTCCAGATGGGAGCATGTTATTTCCAGGTGACATTGATTGTACATCAAGAACTACAACAATCTGAGGAAGTGTGCAGCTTGTTTTGGACAAGATATCCATCGCACCACGGATGACATCAAAGAATTGAAAATCTACAATGAGCACTTTTGCTTCGGAATGTTTCAGTAAAACTGACACCATTGCAGAGTCATGGCGTGTGTTAAGAGCACAAAGAACGGCCCCAGCCATCGGAACCCCAAAGTGCAATTCATACATAGATGGAATATTAGGGATCAACGCAGCAACCTGTGGTTTATAAGTCAATGACCATGAGAGACATTATTTTTGTAAAGGGATTTTGAAGTTAAAGGTGAAATAGAACAGACCATCAGCAAAACTATAAGAAGATTTATAACACAAGAGCGTTAGCTTGTCAGTACAGTCAATCTGCAGAAAGCAGTTCTTCAGAAATTCATCCAATTGAATGGTTAATGATAAAAAAGAACGTAACCAGTCTCTATCCCTTTTGGTTCTGAGCTCTTTTCTCAGACAAGTTATTAAAAACATACTCCAGTTCAATCACAAATCCATGAATCAGGTCTGCTACTGTACATCTATTTCCTTGGCCTTTGTAGCCTATAAGACAATAAGCTGGAACAGCATAATACTTGAGATATCTATCTTGATCACAATTTAGAGGTCCAGCACTCCAGTAGACTTGAATTAACAATGTCACAACTATTTTGGGACAGTGAAAGTAACTACAAAGACGATTTCAACTTACAATAATGTACTAGCTAATTACTTCGACGGTTTTAAGGTACAGGAAATACCACTTGCTTTTCTAACTAGACACTAGACATCAAATTCACTAGATGGAAAGCTGACAAATTGCATGCAGAAACCTTCAACTAATTTGAGGTCATCAGCAAGCTGTAGCACAACATTAAGATGGTTTCACTGCATAGCTAAACAAGCAAACCTCAGCAACCCAAACTCCCATCTTACCAACTTCCAACACTAAAAATGGGAAAGAAAAAGAAGTAAAACAGAAGGAATAAAGCAAATGGCCAAAATGATTGTGATATACTAAAATACTTGCCAATACATGAATGAATATTGCCCACAAAAAAGTGATGTTACATTACATTAAACGTATAATAAAGGGACTCAAAGTGCCCAACTGACCATTCATCGGAAACACCATCCAAACAGATAATCATATACAATACAATAAGTGCACATAAAAGAAACAAAAGCAAATGAACCAGTTTACTTTTCTTTTGTTTTTTTGTTATCGGAATCTTATTATGATCTCTTGCAGACTTTGCATGTCACTATGTCAGGGACTCAGAGAGAAACTCCAAATCATTACAATTTACATAACAATTACAGAGAGAAACCTCGATCAAAACGATGACATGCAAAATGAAATAACTTGAAATGATAATGAACCAAAAGAACCAAAAAAGAAAGGAAAGGAAACTTACAACGTCGCCAGAGGAAATGCCCAACTGGGAAAGAGCAGAAGCGAGTTTGGTACAGCGGAGAAGAGTCTCATTCCAAGTGTACTTAACATTGCCATAAATGATGGATGTTCTCTCACCATAAACTAAGGCAGCCCTCTGAAGGAAGGTGATGGGAGTTAAAGGGACGTAATTTGCTGAGCAACGTACCAGACCTTCCATTTGATTGTTTTAGTGATGAGTGAGAAAATGTTATTAGATGAGAAATCGCTATAACAGTGGAGTGCAGTTCCGTAGGTGAGTGAAATGAGATTGTTACGATTTTGGATGTTAATGAATTTAGGGAAGGCGCGGATAGGTGAGTGGGATGTTACCTACTTGTACACCACATGTGAATTGTCTAGGGACAATTGACAAGTGACCAGTGACTTGTGCCGAATTCACATAATTTCTAGTTTTTAATAAAATGCATTTTTGTAACTAGTTTTAATGTATCTGAGTTCGAGGATGACTATGATTTCGCTTTCAAGTGTCGTTCGGTTGTACCGATAGTCCTACTTACTAGTTTATTTAGTAAATGTAATGTGATAAGTTTGTGCTTTCATCAACAGATCATGCGTTACAACGTTAATAGTAGTTGTTTTTTTGAAAGCAAGTGATATTAGCTTAAACGGTGTTGTGTTCATAAAGAGTGATATAGTTTAGTTTGTTTCAGGTCGCTTCACTTCATATTTTTTCAGTTATGTGAACCCGTTTTATGTATGAGATTGGGTATAATTAACCCCTCGAGTAGTCATTAATGACCCCCGGATAGTACTTAATGACCCTCGGGTAAACATTAATTACCAATCTCAGCCATTACTCTATATATGAAAGATGTTCATAAATTTTTTTCTCTAATTTTAACTGCATTTTCTTTTCAATTCAGCTTTTTTCAGGTCAATTCAGCTTCAGTTTAGGTCTTTAAGGAGAACAAAACATACCCTTAGTGCACAAGTTTTTAATAGTTCCGTTATTGCTCTAATGCTTATATATTAGACTTGTTATTTTTCTTATACTTACTACATTCTTTTACCCCCATTTCTCAACAGTTACATCCTCCATAATATGATAAATTAGTTGAATGGTCAAATGAAAGAGATATACAAGGCTATGTTTTAGTCAACTTATTAAGTTAACTTTATTTTTTTTCTAATTAAGTTGAATTATTTAGTTTTGCTAAGTTTCTTTTGGTTGATTGTTTTGTTATATTTTCATTATAATTCATTCAAGTTTAGTTCTTTTAATTATTTTCCTAGTTAAGTTCAGTTAAACTTAGTTAAGCTTTTATGTAGATGAAAAAAAAAAAGCATACGATTGGACGAAATCGAACTTCCAATTTAAGAATTGAAGGTGTATTCTATTTTCTTTAAGTTAGCCTCCCTTCTTGAGTAACATGCTTTTAATGGCTATTTTAACAAAAAAAGAAATAGCTTATACCTACCGGTCAATGTAGTTTAATTTCAAGAGTAGGAAATGAGTACAAGCAAATAAATTTAAGAATAATTTCTAACTTGCCTTATATTTTAGGAAAAATTGATGGGAATAGTTCATACTTCGGCTGATTATCCCAAATAAATCCACACTTCAAAATTACTGAGAAAAAACCCTACTTCAACCCTTGTAGCCCAGAACGATCTAATGACATTCTAAAATATGTTAAATGTAAAATTAAAACTTTGGGCATGCATATATCCATTAGAATTATTGCATTTCATAGTCAAAAGAAAAATTGATGGATTAACACAAGGTTTTATTTTTCAAAAAACTCATAGTAAACCTTATTAACTAGATCATTATGGGCTATTAAGGTCTAAGTATGAATTATTCGCAATAATTTTTAAAGCACATATTGTTTTAGAATAATTAGCCAAAGTAGTGATTATTGAAAGCACTTTCGCCAATATTTAACTATATACTTGCACTCATAGATATGAATCATATGATTAGCATTCACAATGACAAATACAAGATGACAATTATATGAAGTTTTTGTTGAAGGGAACATAAGTCTTACAATACTGTAATCAAAATTGACATCCATAAAATATAAAGTAGGGACATTATGCAGAGATTTTACTATACCTCCAGTTGTATATTGTTGTATAGAGTGTTGTACACCCAAGAAAAAATAATCTTTAAAGAAAAAATATATATTCCCTCTCCCATCTATATTATATCCCCGTTGTCTTAATTTTCTGTCCTGACTCCCCAATTTCACTCGCATAAACCCTCATTTCAATCACTTTCCTCACTCCGCTATCTCTCCTCACGAAAATTCCATTTCCACCATTGTACCCAATTTCCTCACACAAAGCCAACCGCCCGTCCATTTCACTCTTTCTTGAATCAAAAAGTCCCTTAATCTTACTCTCTCTGCTAACAACAAAACACAAAACACAAATTGTGGTCAAAAATCAAACTTGGGTATCTCCTCGTGGGCAGCGTCTCCTAATTCTGCCTTTTACGCATTACAAAATTTAATGTTCTTTAAAAGCACAAAATTTAATGTTTAAAGAACCAATAACAGCTATTTTTGGAGTCTTTTGTAAATTAATTTTGTTAACCTTGCTTTGACTTCTTATCTTTCACTGACCATGCACTATGCTAATGAAAAATAATCACTTAATGCAATTCCTCTGCATCTTTTTTCGTCATTTTTCATTAAGTTGATATGGTTAAAGTAAAAAAATCTTTGAAAGGTAAGACAAGATATGATTATATTGATTCTCAAACCAGTGCAGCAGTTTAAAGTTAATCACATCTTCAGAGAAGCAAATCAAGTTACTCAATTATTCATTGTGCCGTTGTTTCACAAATTGACGACTGTAATGTTTCTTCTATTATCATTTTTGATAGATTAAGGCTAACCCTCGAGAGGAGGGTCCCTAATTTTTGATGAACCCACTTATAAAATAAATAAATAGATGAAATAAACATGTGTATGGTGATCCACGGTGACTTGCAGTTTACTTACCATGATCACTTGAATTTTGATTATGAATGCCTATATGATCTCCTATTAGAGGCAATATATGAGCACCAAGAAAACCAACCGTATTATTATATGTGAACTCCTCCAGATTTATTTATTATTCTCCAGAACTTTTTTTGATGTAATATACTTGAAGTTTAAATTGGATATGGTCATGAGAAAGCCCCTATAAGATTTTTCCCAGCTTAGCGGGACGAGAACAGGTTGAAGTTGGCAAAAATGATGAACAATATGCTTACGCGTACTTGTGACGTTTTTTTCTTCTTTCAATATTTGAGAATATTAGGACATTATAGCAATAGAATTTGTGCTAACCTTGTTTTTTTTAAGTCATACAACACAAAATGTAGGCATGTATTGTGGACCACTTATCTTCTTTTTTTTCATTTTTCTTCAAAAAAAAAACCTGGCCCTCTCCCCCGTCCCTTCTCGGGCTGATACCTTGGGCGGACTCCCCTCTCCCCCATCCCCTCTCGGGCCGACTCTCAACTCCCCTTCCACCGTCCAACCATACCCTCCCCTCCTCTCCTCTTTACGGCCCTAACCTCCTATTTGTCACCACAAGTTTTCCAAGTCGTGACGGATAATAAAGTCTATCATCATAGAAATTAAAATTGTTGTCACGGATATTAAAAATTCTCATATCCGTCGTGACGGATAATGAGGTCTATCATCACAGATAAAACGAGTAGTGCACAATGCATGCCTGCATTTTGTGTGCTATGGCTGCAAAAAAAATCAAGGTTAGCACATTCACCGATTAGAGCAATCGTGCTGATAACGTTTTATGAAAACGAGAGAAGGGAGAGGGAAGACAAAAGAAAGTATGCCCAAGATAAGATGTCTATTATTATGATATGGTATGTGATATATACACACACATGTATACTAGATAACATCTACACTAGTACAAATGTACAATGTATAGTCACTTGAACAGTCATTTCTAGTCAAGAGTCATGGCAAGTGAGGAGTTATGGACATCCACATTATTACTTTTTTTTTTGCTGTAAAGGGGGCACTGAGGCCGGTAAAAATCGAGACCCCAACCTTAAGGGTTGAAGGTGTGCTCTCTACCACTTGAGCAACTTTCTCTTCTTACATTATTACTTTTATAACATAATTATTGATGTATAGAGAATACTTTCTAGTCGTTAATTGTTAGAAGATGAAGAAATTCTGCACATTAATAAAAATTAGCAATTATAAGAAATCAATTCTAAAATTGACACATAAGATTAGTAGTTAGAACCAGGAACCGTAGATAACTAGAGAGGGTAAGTTTTGATGTAAAATTTTGTGGTCTTGAATTACTCGTACGTGAATGATTCTAAAGGTTTCGTTTCTACAAACATAACAATACAATATTTAAATATATTTTGCTTTCTGATATTGTTGATACTAGTAAATAATAATTTGGTAGTGATCTCAAAAAAAAAAAAATTGGTAGAAAAAAAAAGAGAAATATTATTAAATATTTAAATGCGTTAATGTGTCCATAGTTTCAGCGCCATATGCTGTCAGGAAGCAGACATTAGCCAGATTGAAAGTATTTCTGTTGACGGATTCACGGACAGCAACAAGCTCACTAAATCATCATTTCTTAACATTAGAAGGTCTTACATGTTCATGACCGCCCCCCTTGTAGAGTTGTAGTACGAGTATGTATTTACATTTCAGACGAGATAAAATTTGAAAAACTCACCGCATAGTCAGCCTTAGGACCGTTCAATGAATGAGGTTTCTTTTAGTTAATGCATCCCCTAATATGATAATTCAACCCTTTTATCGTTTGACTCCAAACTTCCTTAAATCATACAGGATTACCGGTGTCACTACTCAGTAGTCCTTCAAACAAATAACATTCTGTATGAACATCTAAAGGGCTAATTTAGAGGTCCAAAAAGGCATAATCGAACAACGCAAGAAATCAAGCTTGTTTGAGCTCTAGATAGCCAGACAGGCGCAGATATACATTTTCGTTTAGACCAGTTGAATTAGCCAAGAGCAAGAAACATATGCACCAACCATTTCCATCAAACATGAACTTTAACTGCTCGAAGCCTTGCTGTTCCCCTCTTTGTCCACAATTGATGGACAGCATGGAACTAATAGGGATAACATCACGAGTTTTTACTAGACTTCCTACAACCCCAACCCTCATACAGCATAAGAAATGTCTTTAACAAATACCACTATACCCCTAGACAAATACTCTAACAAGTTGTTTACTTCCTCCTTGTAGACCTCCTCGCCGTAGCGGTCACTTCAACAGCCATAGGAACAGGTGCCAACGGAGGCTTCCTAGTGCTGCTCCTTAGAGCGTACCTCGGGTGCTGGCTTCTGTCCACAGAATAAATCTCAGCAGCAACAGATTTCTTCAAGCTTTCCGCTTTCTTCTTAGCATCTACTCTCTTCTTTGCAGACTCTACCTTCTTGACTCCAAGACTGTAAGCACTCTTAGGCTCGTCTGCTAGGCAATTCGCTCCTTCCTTTTTCTTTCGCAGCCTCTCGTTCCTCCTGGCAGTGTACTCATCGTAAAATCGCCCCCTCTCGAACAGGTCGCTGGTAGCAAACCCACCAGTAGAGAGCAGTGGGTTGTTCTCATCTCCGTGGGCTTTTGCGCTTAGTGCACCCAATTCAGCTTGCACCATTTTCGACAGTGCCTTCAGTTCACAGGAAGCTGATTGGTATTGTCTTTTGATTCCTGATTCTTTTATCTGGGTTTTGTTCATTGACGCTGAAATACACAAATTACACAGATAAAGTCAGTTAACATATAATTTCATTCTATTATACTGACTGAGCCAATAAAAGAAAATCAAAAAAATGGTTTTCTTACAGGAATCTGAAAATTGACAGAAAGATTGCATACTTTTCTACATAGATTAAATGAATTTTAACGGTTAATAGCAATTGGTCCTGAATTGACGTAAAAGAAGCAAAGCCCAGAAAAATAACCAATATGTTATGAAGTAATCAAACCATGAATTATCAAAACGAAATCAACTTGATAAAAGAAAAAAGGGAACAAATTTGAAATTGATACTTTCTAATTTCTACCAATTCATGATGAAATATTTCAGTGATTGACAGGAGATATAATCTGAAGAAACAAAACAAAAGAAAAGAAAAGAAAAGAAAACCATGGTCTCAGTTACCATTCTTTTTTAGAGGTTCTGTTAACACAAAGGCACAAGATAAACCCAGTTATAATTTCCGAATACAAACAGCAACAGAACCACATATAATTAAAATTACAGACTACAAAGAACACTTATTTGATTTTAGTTATTGACAGCAAGAAAAAGATCTCAAGAAAACGAAAAGCTGCAAGAAAAGGGTGAGATTTATTACCCATGGGAGTTCTGAGAGGGGTGTTAGTGTTGGCAGGTTGAAGAGCGCGGCGAGTTCTGAGACGCATCGGAGATTTTCCCAACGGTGGCTTACGATCAGTCTTCATCCTGCTATTATCTTCCTGGAGAGAGATTGGAATACACCAAAACGAAAGAAAGAAAAGGTTCAGTACAAGAAATTGATATGTTATGCGGCTGTTGATGATAGAGGATGTGGGAAAATTCAACAGAAGAGATTATATTTTAAGTTACCTTATTATAGAGATGAGATGACTGAATGATGATGATATGGTTTGAGAGAGAATTGATGTGTGAAGAAGAGGTAGGTGTGCTTTTCTGCTTGGCTGTGCTTTGAATACTTGGTGAGAATAAGTATTGTATTAGTGGGACAACCAACGGGCGGCTTTTGAAATTTATGGGGGTAAGACTTCGGAGCGTTTGCAACGGTCAAATGTCATGGAGAATTTTCTCCCATTATTAAGGATTTTCTTTTAATTTTGATAATATCTGTTGTAAGGAGTACTAAGTACACTACTACCTCATCCCGTCCCAAAATAAATATCCTTTTTCTTAATAGCACAAATTCTAAGAAAAAATTATTTATTAAGCTTTCATTAAAAAAATTATTAATTAAAATAAGGCCACGCTTGGTACCTCTTTAATGATTAGGAGGAGATTAATTCTGGAGGAACTAATCAAGGGAGCAATGATTACAGTTGGACAAGTTCATGGAGTAATAAATTGGGGTGCTTGGTTGTTTTTCTTTTGTGGATGAAAGAGAGAGAAAAGAAGAAAATAAAACTCAGGAAGAGAGGGAAAGAGGGGTACAATGAAGGGGCTGTAACAATCACGGAGGGAGTGGGGAGGGTAATGTTTCCCCCTCAAATGGGAGTAATGATTCCTTTCTTATTGATTACTCCATTTCCAAACTTGAAGAAGAGGGTGTAATAATTACTGGAGAAATCATTCAACCCCTATTACTGCCATAACAGGGAGGCCTTAAAAAATAATCTTTTAGCCACTTTTCACCTAACTAATATAGTATGCATTCAATTCAAAACTAAGTGTATAATAAAAAATTACTTAATAATGGTAGATAAAATGGGAACAATTTTTGGACATCTTTTTTTTTACCAAAGAGTAAATTCATATTGGGACAAGGTGAGTAATAAAGTATTAAATTTGTGCATCTTCCTTACAAAAATATTTGTGTGGGGATGCATGAACTTGCCGAACATTATGTGATTGCATAAAAAATTTTACAAGGGAAATTATCTAACTAGGTTTAAAAGAGAGTATATCATGAATAAAAATATTATTATCAGTTTGAAAGTAGAAAATTATGTACAAATAAGGTGAATATGACCAAAAGAACATAGAAGAGTAGGTGTAGATAAATATTCATTAGTCCTCAATAGGTGAAGGAAAAACTCAATTAAATTAGTACTTTATGTTTTCAAGAATATGAATTTGAACAGGTAAGTCATGATTCATCTACATATTTTGCATGCGCAAGATAATACCTAATCTTCTCTTATTTCCTTATTCTGATAATTAGATTGTGGGTTCACTTTGCTGGTTTTGTTAGAGTTTAAATAAGTGCTTTGATGGTGATAGATTGTTTTTTTTTTTAGGTCTTGTGCCTATGAAGTTGAAAGAGTTACCTCCATCTTTCAACTTTAGGTGATTATGGACTATAGCAAAATGGCTATGAAAACCTTCCAATACTTCTTGTTTTTGGTGAAGTTGTTGGAAGTCAATACTTATGCAATGGTATTATGTGCCAAAAATGAGATCTTCAAAGCTTATAACAGTTCGTGAACCTTTCATTGTTTCCTGTAATTTTTTTCTTATTGATCTAAGTTTAAGAGGTTGACATTAAGTGATTTTGTGATTGATTGTCGAAAAATAATGTCTATTTATTGAAAACTAGTGAATTTTTAATTTACAGTTTCAAATAGTGAGTATGTTTGAGCGACTATGGGACTAGTTACTTAACCTTCTCTGTTTCGTGCAATCATTGAGCTTATTTACTAATTTTTTTTTTTTTGAAAAGGAGCTTATTTACTAATTAGTGATCATTATATTGTTGGTAGAAAATTGGTGAACTTCTCTTCTTAATTTATTGTTTGAATAGTTTACAAAATTTTGATATATTTCAATGAATTTTGACATATTTCAAAATATCATTGAATCGTTCTGAAATACAAGGACTGAAGTATAAATTATTGTCAACAATTTTAAAGATAAGATTAGCCGAAGTAGGGATTATTCATAAATGTTTTACCTATTATCTAATTTTTTTTGGTGTGAAAAAAAAAAATTAGGTAATAAGTAATAGGTAAAAAATTAGGTAATGGGTAAAAATTAGGTAGTAGGGATTATTCATAACAATTTTACCTATTACCTAATTTAATGTGACTATGAATTATTAGTTTGATTATTGACCCATAGGTAGTTATTAATGACACTCCCTCTCATATACAAAACAGGTTTATACAGATTTTCTGCAAAAATATAAGCATCACAAGCATTGCGATATGAATTGGTTTTAGGATATCCACATCCCAAACTCAACCTGATTTATTTTGACAATTCAATACTCAAGAGATTTTTTTTATCTAGTTTTGTATGAAAGACTAACTTATACAAAAGAGTGGCTTTTACGTAAATGCACTTCTACATGAACTGGTAACTGCGCACTAAAGGAAAATACATTGAAGATAGAAGAGGTAAGCCTAACTCAAAATTGCATGTTGTAAAGGGAGTAAATCCTGCATCATCCACATTTGCACCCTCAGTTTTACTAATGGGAGTGCCGTGGATGCCTAAACCAGAGTTCTCTTCCACAGAAGTTGATTTCTTTGGCTCTTTTAAGCTGTCTGCCTCTGCTCCGGCTACCTCACTCGCTCCTTCAATTTCAGTGACAGCAGTTGATTTCGAATTTTCATCCGGATAATCTTCTACTCTGTAATAGGCCTACAACACTCCGGGAAAAAAGTGTATGAGGATACACAGCTGAAGGAGTTGGCACACATCATAAGATATCCACATAAGTTTAGGTTAAACTTCATCTTATGTAATTTATGCAATCGTCAAACAGAGGCCAAAAGCAAGGATTTTGTGTGGTAGTAGACCCTGCAGCCAGGTTTAAGTAACATATTTACATAGATGTGCTCTATAAAAAAAAGAGATGCAGAGGGTATATCAACCTTAAAATCAGTCAAAAATCTGTGTGAACGACTGTACGTTACTATGTTATGATGGAATCCTATCTGCTTATCATTTTTCAAGTTTGATTGTTCCACATGAGTTACATACTGGACACAAAAGCACAAGCACAAAAATGAAGTACGAGGTGAAATTTGGACATAAACTCATACCACACAGGTACGAGGTGGTGAGAGGACCATAAAAGAATTTGGACGATTGTTGAAATTTGTTTCAGGAACTCCTGGTATGCCTTCAGGGCTCGTAAAATGATCAACATCATGGCCCACCTGCAATGAATTCCACATCATCATAATCAGGAATGTGAGAGGAAACAATAATTCTACAAACGTTATTTTTTCTTCATTCTTTAATTATACTTCTACAAATTTAGTTTGCAGGTATCCTACGAAGGAAGAGGCAAAAGGATTCTGTTTTGCAGAGCCAAGGGCTAGGAGTAGTGTATCTATGTCAGACAGAAAGTGGATCAGTAGACTATGTGATTACTTGAAAACTAATTCAGGTCGACAAGCTCAGCCTGTTGTCACATGGACCACCCTGAAAATTCATCACCTGTTAGAGTGCTGATATAAGTTTCATGGTCTCAGGAATATGTTTTATAGAAGTGCAAGTATTATCAATTTCCTTGCTAGAGCTAGAGGATCAGATTGCCTAGAGAGCTGATCGGTAGATGACTTATTTGAGCTTTGGGTTAATCTAGGAACAATCTAGATGGATCATTTACTTTCTGTGCTTCTTTCTCAGAAGTTACTGGAAGTCTTACTGCACAAGGATCTAACTAAACAGCCTTTTTCCAAATTATACAAGGGTGAGGCTGAAAAAATCTTGATCCCCAAAGGAGACCAAGCACGAAGAAGTCACGATTGCAGAGGATTGTCGTATTGAAAAATGGATTACGTCTGTTTTCTGAAGTTCATTTATCGCAACTATAAGGTTTCTGGTGTTTAGAAAAAAAAAAAGGTTTTTGGTCCTTACTCTTCCTCTTCCACCAAATTCCAACGCATCACTATCCAATGCAACACGATACTTTCCAGGCAGATCACATCCAACTTTGTACCTGTAGATAGCGAAGGGCATATCAGCTAACTTCTGAAAAGGGAAAAGATTGACAACTCCAGACCAACAACTCAACAAGAACAGCAAATCAAAGCAGCATGATTATTCTGTACTTAAAACAGTGTGGAACTGGACCTCAAAGATTGCAAAGAAAGAAATAGATTAATACCCCTCATATGTCTTCTCTGGATGGAAATTGAAGACAAATACCAGGTCACCACGTTCAAATACTATAACCTGAAAAAATGTAAAAACCGCGTCAAAAAAAAGAAGACTGTACAACACTACCCAGAAAAGAAACAACTGCACAGAGTAAATATACGCTGAAGTCTGAAGTTGAATATGCTTCCACCAATTATTCAGTCAAATATAGATTGACTTGGTGTATATACCTTGCTTTCATCATCCGCACAGCTCACAATTTGTTTAGTTGAAGAGAGAAATGAAAACTTCTCATCTAGCGAATTCATGGTACGGTCAAATGCATTCATGAACTGGAAGATAAAAAAAATATATGTTCAGGATATGAAGTCAAAATTCTACACAAGAAAAATAAAGATGCATGTGCACAGTCAAATGCATTCATGAAGTAGCTAGTAGCTTGTACAGTGTTTCGAGGATACCAAGGACAATCAGACACAAATAGTGTACTCTGACATGAATGTGCTTAACAACCTTATACCGCAAATGATCAGTGTCAACCAGGTTCCATTGACGCCTGCATTTGTCGTAACTCCAATTATTCCCTTCTCTGGGGAAGTCAATCCACTCTGGATGGCCAAACTACACATCATTGAAAACATAACAGATCAGGAGACTTTGGACCATCAAAGAGGAGCATCTTAGTGAACAGGGCTTCTCTCTTCATACTAACCGAAAGGCAGTTCTTGGAGAAACATACTTCAAATGATAATTAATGCAACCATCAGATTTGAAAGTTGTCTTAGGTTCATATTCTCCAAACACCGAGTTGTGAGTACTATCCAACACAATAGAATAAGACATTACGAGATGCCAGTGTCGGATGGTTACCTCATTGCCCATGAAATTAAGGTAGCCTTCTCCTCCAAGGGCCATTGTAATTAGATGAATCATCTGCGGCACCATCAAAATGATCAGAATTATTCCGTAAAGCATTTTGATTTTTATATCTTGAAATGTGTATATCTTTTCAATTCGGGAAACCTCTCATTTGCTCGACTTTAACCAGAATATTGATTCATTCGATTGTTACATTAAACCAAGCTGGATAGTTGTGATGCTTAGTACGCAGTCTCAATAGAATGATATCAAACTGCACACAATCACCAAGAGACCAACCTTAAGAAGGGAAATTCCTCTCTCAATAATAGGAAAGAGTTTGGACAAGCAGGACACAAGTATACATATCTTCAATTGATTGACATTAAATATCACAGAATCACCAAGAGACCAACCTTATGAAGGGAAATTCCTCTCTCAATCACAGGAGATTGTTCGGTCAAGCAGGACATACTAGTATACATTTCTTCGTCCATAAGGAGGAATGATACTGTCTTGTCACCCACAATAGCCTGCAAACATAGCAAAAAAAATAAAAAAAAACTTAGTATAGAATCTTTATATATACGGTTTAGTCAGATTATACGACACCAATCGCAAAACTACAGATGATATAGAAAAGGTAGGACCTGGTCATGAGACTCAGCATAAGCCACACACTTCTCAGTGTATCGTCTGTTTGTCAAGCTACTCATAATCCCATTCATAGACCACTCTTCATCCTTCTTATTCTTCAAGTAGTCAATCCATTTGTCAGGAATTGCCATTGCCAAGCGATAGTCAAAGCCAACTCCACCTTCAGAGACAGGGCGGCACAATACAGGCATACCGGAAACATCTTCTGCAATCACTGTGGCCTCTGGCAACATGTCATGAATTAGACGATTAGCAAGCATCATATAAACCACAGCATCAACATCTGTCGCCTCGCTAAAATAGTCGTTATAACTCCCTAAGAAAGCCATATTAATTCCGTGGTGGTGATAAAGCATGGAGGTAACCCCGTCAAAACGAAATCCATCAAAATTGTACTCTTCGAGCCACCATCTTATATTGGATAAAAGGAAACGAAGTACTTCCCAGTTGGCATAATTGAACAACCGACTGTCCCATAATTTATGATATCCACGGTCTCCAGAGTGGAAGTAGGATTCTTGTGAACTTTGACCGACATCAAAACCATTAAGTCCATCAGTGACATTGTTGCTGGCATGGCTGTGAACAACATCCATCAATACGCGTAAACCTAAGCTATGAGCCTTGTCAATCAGATATTTGAGATCCTCGGGTGTTCCAGATCTACTGCTCACAGCAAAGAAGTTTGTAACATGATATCCAAAAGAAGCATAATAGGAATGCTCCATGACAGCCATCAACTGCACTGTGTTATAATTATTTGCCTTAATACGAGGCAAGACATCGTCTGCGAATTCCCTATATGAATTAACACGAGGTTCTGAACTGCTCATTCCAACATGGGCCTCATATATTCGCGGGGCTCTCGGTTTTGATGGGCGGGGATGCTTAAACTGGTATCTGCATCATTAGAATGAACCAAATTAACAGTAACCTATCCCTGGACAGACCAATGTCATTCTGCCTGCATGTCTACTAGGGTACCTTTCTTCAGATGGTGGGTCCCAGTGAACACCATCATACGGTGCTGCAAATCTTGTAGGGTCAACAGTTGCATACTTGATCCATCCAGGAATGCGATCAACCCAAACTCCATTCCCATGCTTAAAGCGAAACTTCACTCTCGAGTTATGAGGTATAGCTGGTTTTTCATCACAGTCTGGGACACTGATACTCCAAACACCAAATTGGTTCTTTTCCATCCGGTGGTTGGAACCGTTCCATCCATTGAAATCACCAATAAGTTGTGCCTCCCTATGTGAGATAAAGAGTACAGAAAAAGGATTTTTTTTTATTATCAACCATTTAGGATTTTAAGCTTCCGAAGCAGGCTCCCTTTTGGCCAGCTTTACAATAGACCTTAAATGGAAGTTCACATAAAGCAAAGCGATGAATATACATAGGAATTGGGGTAGCGGTAATGGTGATGATGATAAAGAAGTTAAACTGATCTTACTGAGCAGCAGGGGCCCATTCCCGGTACACTATGCATCCTTCTTCCTTGTTGAAACCAAACTTAAGGTAGCCTGCAGAATAAAAACGCACCATCACAAAAATTTAAAACAGGAGTAACGCATTAAAAAACACTTCAGAAGGACATGACACAAAGGATGACTGAATTTACACAAGCTGATAGCGGCCTCCACCACGTCCCCCTTCCCCCAAAATGTATGATAAGAAAAAGAGAAAATAGAAGATGATAAGCTTCACCAACTGGCTAGTGGGAAAGGAAGTAACACCTTTTGCAAATTGTTCAAGACCGCCTTCATGCTTCTCAATAAGCTCAATTTGCTCTAAATATCGCTTGACTCTATATTTGAAGTGATCTTTGAAGGACTCCAAGGCTGGATCTACACCGAAAATGCCCAAAGTCTCAATTTCCATTTCACTATGCTCACCTGTTTGACTGCTGTCAGTTGCAATAGCCTTAGTAGG
>ONZK01000296.1:34459-48493 GCA_900322385.1 Pharnaceum exiguum | reverse complement strand
AGTTCACTTCAGTTTAGTTTAGTTTTTGGCTCAAATTTACCATCGTTTGTCTTCGTGGGATCGACCTCTACTTCCCTATACTACAATTTAAGTTAGTAGAGTATTATTTGTGGGCCCCGACACCCCAACAGCCAAGCATGACTGATCCTTTACCCCAAGACCCCTTTGGCACTGATGAAGAAGATATCACTGAGGCTGCTAAGCTTTGGCTTTTAGGTAAGCCATGGGGTCATAACCTACCCATTGCTGCTATTAAACATAAAATGACTAATTTATGGGTAGGTATTAAAGGTGAGGTTGAATTTACTGGCATGGGTAATGGGTGGGTTGTTGTTAAGTTTGTTGTGATGGAATATAAGATAAGGGTTTGGGACAAACAGCCTTACGTTGTGCAGGGTTTGTTCTTTCACTTAAGAGAATTTGAATTGTTCTTTAATCCTTACATGGCTACAATCAGTTTTATTTACCAATGGGTAAGGATTCCAAAACTTCCTCTTGAGTTTTGGACTCTAAAAAAATTATCTGCCCTTCTTCAACACATTGGATATGTCTTAAAATTGGATACTTACACAGCTTTAAGGATTAAAGGAAAATTTGATAGGGTATGCATGATGATGGAAGTCACTAAACATATCAAACCAGTTATTCATGTTGAATGAGGGGGGTAATCTCTACCCCTTCCCTATAATCCTTGAGGGTTTGATCTCTATGTGTGTCCTATGTGGTGCAAAAGACCATGAGATTGCTACTTGCCCTAGAACTGTTAAGTACAATAAGCCAGGCCTTGTATTTGAACAACTTGAGGACTATGTCTTTGATTTTACTGGTCTCCCTGATCCTCCCCCTAATGACCAAACTGCTGATGATGCCAATGGTGAGCAATGGGTTGCAGTCACCCCACATAGAAAAGATAGAAATTACTACAAAGGGAAATGAAAGTTTGGAGCTACTTCTAGCTCTGCTAAGACTTCAGGACAGGCAAAGGGCACCACAAGTGCTATTGCTACCCCAGTTTTATCTGCTACTATCTTAGACCAGCCTAATCCTGATGCACCTATCCCTGTTTCTACTTCCCCCCACTTTGCTGCCACTTCCAAGGTCACTCTTCCTTTGACCAGCCCAATACATGGTTCAGATCATTCACAGTCCCCAGCTTCTCACTTTTCAGCTGATAATTTGTTTGATGATGAGGAAGGTACTGATTTTATGGACATGATGGACGAAGAATTTGCTGGTTCGTCTGACTCCTCTGCAAAGAAGAGAAAGATGTTGGTGATTGAAACCTTGAATGCTCAGGGTGAAGTGGTCAGCACCTCTGCTGCTGGTGCTGAGTCTTAAGTTTCTATCTTATGTCTATTCTCATGATATCAGTCCCTTCCCAAGTTGTTGTCCTGCATGTGTGGTACTACTTTTGTATGCTAGTGTACTGCCTGCCTCCCTTGTTTAGTCTCC
The DNA here is from genome assembly GCA_900322385.1 of Pharnaceum exiguum. Taxonomy (NCBI): domain Eukaryota; kingdom Viridiplantae; phylum Streptophyta; class Magnoliopsida; order Caryophyllales; family Molluginaceae; genus Pharnaceum; species Pharnaceum exiguum. Next base: position 47,041 of record ONZK01000296.1, on the reverse strand, counting down.
AAGTTTTATTTAGTACTTCGAATGCTTGGAGACCTCTTAGATTGCAATATGTTAGTGGTTGATATCATTTTGTAATATTGATTAGCACACTGGGGATAGGCAGTGTTTATCTTCATTACAAGTCATGGTCAGTTTGTAATTTGTTTCTTTCAGTTTCTGTGAATCAAATGAAGGGACTGTTTAGTGTTTACGCACTACTAGCACTTTCATTTACTAGAATCTGCTATTGTCTTTTTGATTGCTCAGTATGTATCTATCTCTTTGTGTGCTTGTGTGGATCTCTACGGAGATCCACGAGACTAAGCTTCGGCTCTATGATTATCTACAGATACTTTTTTTTACCCAGAACATATTAATGAAAGTTCTCTGCTGGAACATTAAGGGAGCAAAAAAAGATATGGCCTTGGGAGAATTACTCTTCCTTAAGAATAAATTTCAACCCGACGTACTAATTGTACTAGAAACTTTAACTAGTAAAACAAACTCAGAATGAATAATTAAGAAACTTGCATTCCAGGCACATGAAATCATTGATCCCGTTAATCATTGTGTTGGTATTTGGATGCTATGGAACAATCGAAACATCACCGGAACTATCTTAGATTCGGGTGACCGATTTATTTCTATATTAATTGATGATACTTTCCATGGCCACAAATCAATAGTCACAGGAATTTATGCTCCTGCCCAGGAAATAGATAAAATATTTTTTGGGAAATGTTACATAATATGAATAACAACATCTCTCTCCCGTGGTGTATCATAGGAGATATGAACGAACTTCTCACTATAGATGACAAGTAAGGAGGAAATCCGATTATTCCCCGCAATATTAAAAGACTTCCCGATTTTTGTATTCGTAATAACTTTGAATCCATTCCCAGTACTGGTAATAGATTCACGTGGAAAAGTAATATCCACAATATGTATATAATGGAAAAACTTGATCGAGTTTTAGCTAGAGATGACTGGGTTTCATGCTACCCAGACAGTACTGTCTTTAATGGCCAATTCACCTGTTCAGATCATGTACCAATTCTACTTGACACTCACTCAACGCCTATAATAAAATATCGATCGTTCCGATTTCAACCAGCATGGATCGCGCATAAAGATACTAGAAGCTTTATTCACGATAAATGGTCTCTACCTTCACCACCTGGATCTTCGTTGTTCCGTTTAGTAAATAAATTCAAAGAAACAAAAATAGGACTAAAAACATGGACTAAGCAAAAATTTGGTCACTTCCAAACTCAACTGAACCTAAATTATCAAAAGTTGGAATACACTGATAATAGACTCATGACTGAACCAGATAATAGAAATCTGCTGGTTATGCAAATTAGATTACTCAAACAAAGTGAAAAACTGTTGTTATTCCATAAAAAATATTGGGGAATGTATGCTAAGAAAAAATGGCTAGTGGATGGTGACCGAAATTCTAACTATTTTCAGCGAATGCACCGAGGAAGAAGGGCGAAAATCACAATTAAACGAATTAAAGATAATTACGGTAATTGGTTGGAGGATCAACAGCTTCTGAAACAACATTTAGTCTCTACATTCAAAAGAAGATTCTCCACTACAGGATTACCTTTTAATCACGAATTTTTAGCAGATATTCAAACTGTTATCACTAATAACGTCAATACGGTGCTAACCAAACAACCCACGGACGAGGAAATTCTCGAAGTCCTTAAAGAAATTAACCCACATAAAGCACCGGGACCTGATGGATTCGATAGTATGTTTTTTCAAGAATATTGGGATATTATTGGGAATGACGTCATAAAAGGAATTAAAGCTTTCTTTCATGGTGGTAGACTCCTTAAACAAGTCAATCATACTTTCATTACGCTCATACCTAAAGTTTCATCGCCGGAAACTGAACACCATTTCCGCCCAATTAGTTTATGTAATACTACAATGAAGATCATTACTAAGATAATACTTGTTAATCGTTTGAGACCCTTTCTTAATCAGCTTGTCTCCCCCTTTCAAGGCGCTTTTGTGCCGGGACGAGCCATTCATGATAACATCCTCCTCACACATGAAATAATGAACAAGTTCCGCACATCGAAAGACACAACAGGATGGATGGCAATTAAATTGGATATGGAGAAAGCTTATGATAGAGTGGAATGGCCATTCCTTTTTACTCTTTTAGAAAAAATGGGTTTTCATCCAAAATGGGTTAATTGGGTGAAACAATGCATCACCACTGTTTCATACTCTGTCCTAGTAAACGATGAACCACAATAGCCTTTTTGTCCTTCCCGTGGCCTACGTCAGGGGGACCCGCTCTCCCCGTACCTCTTCATCTTGTGTATGAATGTTCTCTCAAATAGATTGTGGTCAGAGTCATTAAATAAAAAGAAAGGTATCGTGATTAAATTAAATACTAGAGCACCTTTAATACCAGGGCTATTCTTTGCAGATGATAGCATCCTTTTTTGCAGAGCAACCCTAGAATCCTGTAGGAATGTAAAACAGATTATCAATGATTTCTGCCGCCACTCTGGTCAACTGGTCAATTTCAATAAATCAAGTATAGTTTTTTCGGCAAAGGTACCAACGCATAGGAAAAATATGTTAGCAGCGGATTTTAATATCCCTTTTTCGAATAATTTAGGAAAATATCTAGGATGCCCTGTTTTTGAAAAACGACCGGATACTTCCATTTATAATGATATAATTGGAAAGGCCCAACAACGAATGTCTTCGTGGGCTGCGAACTCGCTCTCCAAAGCTGGAAGGACAGTCCTTATCCAAGCAAATCTAGAATCTATCCCAGCTCATACTATGCAATGCTTTAATCTACCGGTCAAATGCACAACTCAGCTAGATCGGATCAATAGGAAATTTTTCTGGAAAACTGACCCTAATACTACTGGCACTTCAATGATTGCATGGGAGACAATTTTTCGACCGAAGGAATGGGGAGGACTAGGTTTACGCACAGCATGCGCCACTAATACTGCGTATATTTGCAAATTAGCCTGGAAAATTCTTCATGATCCTTCTAGCATCTGGGTACAATCAATTTATGCGAAATACTTGAGTAAAAAAGACTTCTTCACATGTAAAAAAAATCAGAAGATTCGTGATGGCTGAAGGGAATCCTTAATGCACGACAAACTTTCATGAAAGGTCTAGCTTGGAATATCGGCACGGGGAAAGATATTTTTTTCTGGAAAGACAATTGGATACAGGGGAAATCGCTACTGACTTTACTCAACTGTCAAATTGGTGATGTATTAAATCTTAACATAATGCTTAGTGATTTTATTTTCCCCGATAAAGTGTGGGATACCTCTAAACTCTCACACTATCTTCCGAACAATATCGTTGATCTAATAAAAGACATTCCAATCCCCTTAGGGGATCTTCCCGACTCCCTAGGATGGGGTTTAACTGGAAATGGCAAGTTTAGCGTTAAAACTCCACCTGGTTAGCACAAGGGTTTGACCCAAGAACAACCCCAAAATGGAATCATCGCTGGATCTGGAAGCTTGACTTAAACCCAAAAGTCAAGATCTTCCTATGGCAATTCTTTCATAATGCACTATCAACAAGAGAATGTTTATTTAATAGATCTATTTTACCAGTTAACCATTGTGAGCTTTGTCAACATTCTGCAGAATCGACAGATCATCTTTTTGCACATTGTCCGGTCACAGGAGGAGTTTGGACAACAGCCAATACTAATGGCTGGATAACGTGTGAACCGCCACAACAAGACATAATTAATTGGATCCATCTTTGTAGAGCAGAAGGTACTGAAGCACACACAACTCTTCTGAAAAGTCTCTATCTTATTTGGAGTATATGGATCTCCAGAAATGATCATATCTTTAAACAGAAACCCTTTCATATTATCCGTACTATGATGAGGGCACGTAGAATGTTCTTAGAATGGAAGTATCGCTTCCATGATGATGACAGCTACACTACTAACCCCACTAACACCACCATTCACATCTCTCAAAGCAGCCTTGTCAGATGGTACCCCCCGCATGCAGACGCCTTCAAACTCAACTTTGATGGCTCGTTGTCCGGTAAAGATGCAGCTAGTGGTTTCATTATTCGGGATACCAGCGGCCAACTCATATCAGCCGGCGCCAAGTTCCTTGGTAACCTCACAATCCTGGAAGCAGAGACACTGGCCCTAAGAGAGGGGCTTGTACAAGCCCGTAGAGATAATCTTAGACGACTGGAAATTGAAGGCGACAACGCAACAGTTATTCAAGCAGTTACAGGAAGGATCGAAGCACCTTGGAGTGTCAGAAACCTCATTTTGGATATTAAAAGTTTATTACGAGATTTTCAAGAGATCACTATCAAGCACATCTATCGGGAAGGCAATAGAGCAGCAGATTGGCTTGCTAATTATGGACGACATTGTAATAATTGTATTCTTTGGAATTGTTCCTAGTCTGAAGAATTAGATATAATTCTTCAAGAGGATCGATTGGGAGCCTGTCTCGAGAGGAGACACTCCTAATTCCTTTATCATTTCTTACCTTCTAAAAAAAATTAACCAACATTACACCAACAGCCTACCTTTGTAAATATTTCACCCCGTAACCTTCCCCTAGCCAACCCATCAGTACGCCAATAACCCTCATCACCGTACACCCCAACACACACCAATCAACCCACTTCGTTCACAACACCTTACCATTTCACCAGTACCTAGACCGGTCCAGCCCTTCACCACCACCAGCCACTACTCCGTTTCACACCCACTTGGCAGCAGCTACCGGGCAGAAAATTGAAGGACGCAGCAAGGAGCAAGGACTGGGGCAGAAACTCGAATTGGGGTCAAGCTAGTTTGGACCTAATGAGAACTTCTAAACTCAATCTCTTTTATCTCTTTAATGTACTTTCAATTATGTTTGAGTAGATTGTTACTAGCAAGGGCATGTAATTACTTATAATTATTTGGGGTTATGAGATAATATTTTGTGCTAAATTTATATAATTAGCTTGTGTTGAATATTCAATCAATTTCGATTTTATTTTATGATTCGTATGTAATTAGTTTGGACTGATCACCTAGATTAATTTCATATGTCTCTATAGCTAAGATTAATTAATTTTATTAATTAACATAAGTAGCTAGCTAACAGTAGAACAAGGTTGCAGCTTTCTGGCCGAATTTTATCGTTAGTGAATTGATTGAGTTAAGTTTTATTTTAATTGAAGCTTTCTTGTTATAATAGAGCTTAATTTTGATGCAGTCTTCCTGAGCTTATCAATCTAATTGTTTAGTTTAATGGCTTGCTATCGAGGTTAAATTATATAATTAGATTAGGGTTAAACTTATATGCTATAATAGGGTTTAACAACTATAAAAGGGGAGATAGGGAATTTGGCTTGCTATCGAGGAATTCCGCAAGCCAATATATTTAATTGCTAATTATATGATCGATGATTAGTCCCAATAAAATAAGTTAATTGCATGTTTCTTGCTAGGTGTTGCTTTTGATATCTTTCACAACAAAAACTTTTATTTATCAATTTAGTTTAGTTTATAGTTTATTTCCTCAGTAGTTTCTAGTTTATTTAATTAGTTCTTAAAAACCGATCAAACCCCCCATTTATAGTTTTATACAAGTTAGATACTTACAATATTTTTCGTCTATTCTCTTTTAATTATAATTTGGTTCAGAATTAGCAAATTAATCTCTGTGGGAACGACCCTTGCTTGCCCTATTTGCAAAATTAGGAGTTAGTAATTGATTTATATTTTTATTTATTTGTTGTGCCTTCGACAAGCCTAACACATGCCACATACATGTTAGATGAGGGAAAGATTGAGAAAAAGAGTAATGGGAGATTAAAGGCTTGGCTCTTATACTAATTTTTCAAATATTATTGGAAAAGAAGAAATCTCAAAACAAATAAAATATAAATCACTTTTTGTCAAATTATTTTCTTGCGTGCCTTAATTTGTCTTCACAATGAAATCTCGATATAAGTACACGTTTAGAGACAAGATTGTTCGATTTAACCATATTCACGATCCGAAATGCACTTCTTGCTTTCAGCATAAAATAAATCTCTATGTTGCGGTCTCGGGTCTCTTATGTATCATAAATCTTATGTAAAGCATGTATATATTTGTAGCAATAAGGTTTTCCCGTCAAAAAAGAAAATTTTGTAGCACTAGGGATAACAAGTGTCACCAATGAACCTTAAAGGGTCATTAAAAATAGATAAAAGGGGTTATTAAGGATCCTAATAACTCATTCCATGTGTACACCCATTATATATACCAAAGCTTCTAAATAATGACAATTTGAAATATCTTTCCTACCATTATTCTCATCCAAATCTAAATAAACCCATTAGATATGACGTACCTCCTAAAATAATTTTCATAATTTCACTTGTCCTATTGGTACTTATGGGAGTATTTTTTTGTTTCTAAAGTTTTTCTCAATTAATTTATTTATGAAGTTGTCCTCGTGTAGTGTATTCGGTGTGAGCCCATAGGATTGCAGGGAAGGAAAAATTTTCAATTTTGGGAGGTTGGGGCCTTTAATGTGGGTAACAAGAGTATATCAAGAAGTGTAAAAGATTACTTACACCAAATTAATCTGAAGATACTTAACATTTCATATATTTTAAGAGGTGAATGGAATGTTAATTTCCGTTATGTTAGAATTCACGTTCAAGGGAAATAATTCCAAATTTTAATAATTTTGTAACTTTCAATTTTGGTGTAAAGTAGGCCTTAAAAACAATAAGATTCAAACTCAAAAAACCTAAAAAATTCAAGGGTTACCCTTTACCACTTAGGTGACTATTTCTTGAGAATAGTTGCTAACCATTAATTAACAAATTTATGCTAATAGTACATATTTACAAATTATATACATTGTAAATATTATTGTTCTTAAGAGTTTAAGTATGGTTGTAGACATACATTTTGGCATGCCATTTGAAGCAATACAAATCAAGCTTCGACATTTCCACCGAGGATGAGTGGGTAACTAATAAGTGCACACTTATCGGTTACTCTTTTTTGAGTAATATGCCTTCTATCTTCTCCCTCGACCCTCCCTTTTTATTTGCCTAATTTGGGAAATCTAGAAGAGACGACGTAATGGGGATACACTCGGTTGTTGTTGTTGTTGTAGAAGAGACGACGTAATGGGGACCTCATTGAAATTGTACACCACCCATTCCTCACCACATTTGCCTAAACCATATCAACTATTTGGGAATTTCTCTCTATCCAACCCGGTCCCACATCCCCCACTTTGTCCCTGGATTATCCCCTGGTTAACTTTATCAAGATTAATACGGGTGCCTCTTTCACCAAGAGAAATGTGAAAAGTGCATTTGATTTTGTTTGTCAGACTTACACTCGGGAAAGGATTGGAAGAGGAAGGCATTCAAGTTTTTGTTTTGATGCTTCAGAAATAGAACGGTTAGCTATTATGTTTGCGTTGAAATGATTATCACTAAACAAACTTCACCCATGTTGTTTTAGCATCTAATTTTGATATGGCACTTCATGTAATTGAGGATGTAAATAACTAAATACGATTACTCGGTATAACTTAATAACTTCCTAGGTGAAGATTGCATGGCGTTTTGGAGCGGCCAAAATATGAAATTATTACATCACAATACCCAACTCGACACCAACAGGCCCGCAGTTGTAGCAACACCTTTACCATCAACACCAACCTGAATCACCAAACCATAAGCAGGACCCCAACAGCCTCCGCAACAATAATAACACCACCAGCATCAAGGAGAAATGAAAATGGTATTTGATGCAAGAGAGGGGATTCGTGAATCAAGTTGCAGACCATCTCGCAAGAAGCGCAAGGCAATTAGAGAGTGATTATTTCCCCAATCCCATTCTATAATGACCTCGTTATAAATCTACGATTGATCTTTTGAACATGACAAGCCTAACTTTTGGACAACTCAACTTGTGTTTATTCCCACCTTAACATGAATGAAATGCTTATTTTAACAAAAATTAAAACAGAAATTGTAAAAAAGAAAAACTAAACAAGTATTAAAGCCCTCAGAGTGATCCATTAGCCACTAAGATAAAATGATCCATTCTCAATGACTCAATCCGAGCGAGTCAGTGTCTACTGACTACTAGCCCACATTCCCTTACACTCAAACAACACACAACCCGACCCATATCATAACCTTCCAAATTTCCCTTTTCCTTTTCCTTTTTCCCCACTTATTCATTTCTCTCAATTTAACACTCCAGTCCCCCTCTCCGCAGTCCACACCACTGCTCTTCCGCTCTCTACTACGAGTACGAAACAATTCCATAACCAGGTACTACTTGTAATTGTAATTCAATCAAAAACTTAATATTCATCCAAGCTATAATTATGTACTCGTACCTATTATTATTTTAGTATCCTTCTTTGCATATAGTTTTCATTTCCACTATCCTAATTCTCATCACTCTAATATGTTGCCATTTTTCTTAAACCCTCAGCACCACTCCCCTTAAACCCTAACCACTTGCTCCTTTTTTTATAATATAACCTTTTTGGTTTATCACTAATTTCTTAAACCCATTTTCTTTCTTTATATCTAATTTCTTAAACCCATTTTTTTTCATTTCACCGCAAAAAAAAATCCTCTGTAATAAATATCTCATGTTATTCTAAGTTCTTCTTTTTCTTGCATTTTCTTAAACCCAGAAGAAAAGAGAAGAAAAGAAAAGGAGGTGATTTAAAATGGCGTTGTGTGGGGGAGCAAAGCGATCATTTGGGATTATTTACGGAAAATTGCGAAATAGGTATCTCGCAAATTCAACAAATGTGTTTGGGTTAAGTGCAATGGTTGATGATGTACAACAATCTGCTGGTGGGATGTTTTCGAGGAGGTATTCCGTTACCTCTTCGTCTGATCAGATGAGCCTTATCAAGCAGCTCAGAGAAAGGACTAGTGCTCCCATCAAAGACGTTAAGTCCGCCCTCGTCGCCTGCGATTGGAACATTGGTGAATCATTGTTCTTTTTTTTTTCTTTTTTGTGTTTGAGGCTTTGGATTGTGATGTTTGGTTGGTGTGATAGAGTGTTTTTTTTGTTGTTGTTGTAGATGCGGCGCAGAGAGAGCTCAGGAAGAGAGGGGTTTACCTTGCGTCGAAAAAGGCGTCCAGAGTTGCCACCGAGGGTTTGCTTGCCTTGGCGCAGAATAATGATAAAGCTGCTGTTATCGAGTTGAATTGCGAGACTGACTTTGTTGCTCGGAATGATATATTTCAATACTTGGTCAGTGTGGCATCATCTGGAATACATGGTTGTTGTCACTGTTTCTTAGTTTTTTGTGATGTTCTAGATTGTGCTATTGTTAAGGGTACTGTTAGCATTCCAGGTTTAGCCGATTAGCTAAACCAGCTGGTGAAGTTGTTTTCTAGTTCAGCGCATGAATGTATCAATTGTGTTGATTTTCATAGTGCTGTAATTTGCGTTGATATCATGAGTTGTTAGTGTGAAGCATGCGGGAATTAGGGAAACGTGGTCGTACATAAGTGGTAGACAACGCACCTTTGAACTTTAAGGTTGCAGGCTTGATTCTCATGGGCCTTAGGTGCCTTCCTTTTTACGAAAAAAAGCCTATGCCTTGACTGTTTGTTCAACTGACCTTTGCTTTTTTCAATGGCCATCTCTTGTTCAATTGTTTTTTTTAGATAACATGGGTATCCAGGCTTTGCCTAACTAATTCCATGGGCCCTGAAGTTAACGACCGCTAAAACCTCCAGTGGCCCCGATGGGACTCGAACTTGGGACCTTTGGAATAAATCTCTTGTTCAATTGTTCCTTCCTTGTCTTCCTTCAGTGTGTACTATTGCATGTTGTCTTATTTCAGGAGTCCTTTGTTATGACTGATTTTAAGTTTGATCACCATCCTGTAGGCTTTATCTCTGGCAAAGATGGCATTGTCAGCGGAGAACTCTGCTCAGCAAGCAACTGGGGCCTTTCCCTTGACCTTGGATTATTTGCAGGTCAGAGATTCTCCCATTATGTTCTTTTCTATAATGTATATAATTTCTGATAACATGTCTATTTGTAATAGAGTTTAAAGCTGAGCCTGGATCATCCGAAAATCGGTGGGGAGAAGAGTGTGGAAGAAGCAATCACTGAATTGGCTGCGATTATGGGGGAGAATGTTAAGTTGCGGAGGGGATTTGTAATGTCCAAAACTTCACACGGTGTCATTTCTACCTATCTGCATTCACGTCCTCAACCAGGTATGTAAAAGTTTACGAACTCGCTAAACTGAGAAAGATGTAAGATGTTCTAGGCAATCCAAGTTATCCAACCTACGAATTTTGATCAAGTAAAATGTGATAGAAGAAATGCTAATAATAAACTTGTTGGTTAATCTTTTTATTCCATTAACGATGCATTGAGAACGGTGTTTTGGGGTTGAAGAGCAAATAAAATTAAGCTTTTTTTTTTTGACACAATTGCATCTTCATGCAGGTTTGGGTCGTATTGCTGGAATTTTGTCTCTGGAAGTGGAGGACCCAAATGCTGATCTTACTGCTGTTCAGCGTGTTGGATCAGAATTGGCTATGCATGTGGTGGCAAGTAAACCACTATTTCTTTCCAAAGAATCTGTTTCACCTGAAGCTTTAGAGAATGAGAAGGATATCCTCTGTGAACAGGTACTCTTTTTCGTCACTGTGTTGATTTGGGTGCGTGATTTTGGCTGATAGTACTTTTTCAAAGTTCCTGTGTTGAAAATGAATTTGGTGTTTCTTTTCTTGTTGATGTTTGTTTCTTTCTCTAACTTTGCTGCTTTTTGGCCGGTTTTCTTTTCTATTAGTATAGAGGGTTATTTGCTGTGTTCTTATCTAGTTTGGTTTGGTTGGATGAGGAGGTTGACCTCCCTCATCCATACACGGGTGGAAGTAGGTCCACACAGCCACACCGGGACTGTTGTTTGGGCTCTGTGAATATTCCTGACATCTGGGCTTTCGGGTTCTTGGTTTTAGAGTTGTTCAGTGTTGATAATCTAGAAAGGACTGCTGGATTTTAGGCTAATTTAAGCTAATCTAAACTAATGACAGGAAAAGATTGCAAACTAACATCAAAGTAACGGGATGTACGAAATTTGAAGGATACACGAAATGACAATAACAAAAAGAGTGCTAGGGCTTCATTCAGTGTATTAGCCTTAGGTTCAATTATTAAGTTATTAACTATAGTCAATCATCCTAATTTAATCTAATATATTCTCTCGAGCTGTAGTAGACCTAGTTTTTAACTTGTACTATCTCTAGCCAAATTTAAATTATTAAAGGACACATCAATCTCTGTGATAACCCTTATTAAAACAAGATGACTAAAATAATCACGGTTTCCATTGTAGTGAACACAATAATTTATACTCATATAAAAATAATAATCAAACTTTAAATGAAGTAACTGAATTCAACATTGTCTAGGGTGGATCCACCATGGCCCTAGTTAGAGAAATTTAGCTCATAATAATAACACAACAACTTCCCATCTCATAGAATAAGTAGTTAATAAATTCAGGATGAGAAATTGAGCACTGCTTCTCAGATTTGTCCAGGCTACCTCGGTCTGTATGTATGAGTTACTATCTGTGTGAGTATAGTCTCACTCAGTGTCCCCCCTCTGCTTTTTGCTCTGGTCCTGCGTGAGTGACTGAGTGTGACTGTTTATGTTGTTCTGTGTGTGTATGCTCTCCGGTCTGTTTTCCCTGGGTCCTTATTTACTGCTGTACTTTTTTTCCCTGGCGAAATGTGACTTGTCTAATGTCTCACCACTAACTTCTGGTAAAAAGTTAGAATATTCCTTTTTTGAAGTCTCCCTTAAGAGCTATCCATTGGAAAATAAATTAGTTAGTGGAACTTCTATAAAAGATATTATTTCCTTGTCTTTTATGCTATTCACACGCCTTTTGTGGAGAAGGAAAAATCTGATTTCCTTCTTCTCAATACAGGTAATCTGTTCCAGTTCCACTGTAGTGTTCTTTTTTTTTTTTTTTTTGGAAGTGCTCCACTTTGGTGTTGGTTAATTTTCGTTTCCTTTCTATTCTTTTTTTTCTTTTCTTTGGCTTTATTATTTCAATGTGACATTTTTCAGTAATAGAGTTCTTGCAAATTAGTTACATGGGGTTTGGGAGGCATAAGGAGAAGAAGTTGCTATGGCGGAATGCGATGCTAGCAGTTCTTTGGTGCATATGGATCTACCAGAATATAAGAATTTTCCAATTTTACATCTTATACATCTGTTGCGGATTTGCTTTGGGACCGGGTTACTTTTCTTGGTTCCTTATGGACCAAATATGTTGGGCTTTTATAGATGTACCTTTGACTATCTTGCAAAGGAATTGGTCTAGTTTGTAACTACTCTTTTTGAGGACAACTTGTCCTCTTCCTACATCAATATAATTTTTTCTAATCTAAAAAAAATACTTTGGGGTCGGGTGATTGCATTACTCATTTGGACATGATTGTTGAAAGATTTACCTAGTCTGACTCTCTAGCTGAACTAGAGATACCTTTTTTTAATAGAAAATCTTTTGTTAATAAGCCATGGAATAT
>ONZK01000296.1:17743-34001 GCA_900322385.1 Pharnaceum exiguum | reverse complement strand
CCCCCCCCCCCCCCCCCCCCCCCCCCGATTTTGCCCATAAGGAAGCAAAAAGTTCTTCTCGCCCCCAAATATAATCCATGGATGAGGGACCTAGTAAGGACTCGGAAATTGAGTTTCAACCAACCTTCAGTTTATAGTTTGTGAAGGATTCATTGTTTTCTTATTTTATTCAATTTTTTTTTATCGTGAATACTTTATTCCTCTTGTAGTGTTTTTCATCAGGAAGTTTGCTTGTTGTCAAACATTCCTCTGGTGCATGTATCCCTGCCTTTGCATGTCAAACATTCCTCTGGTGCAATGGACATGAATTTTAAATGTACATTTGTCAATTACATTGCAGGCTAAACAGTCTGGGAAACCAGCGATTGCCATAGAGAAAATGGTGCAAGGACGTTTGAGAAAATACTTTGAGGAAGTGATTCTGATGGAGCAAAAGTATGTTGTTGATGACACAAAAAGTGTGCAGGTGAGTATAGTGTGTTGGGTGTTCCTGTCATATCTATTAGGAAAAATTCCTTCGGTAAATCCTTACATTGAATGATTTTCCCACAAGGCCACAATAATCCCTATTTGGAATTGCCCACAACAATCCCTAATTCAATTAAGGTTGCCTAAAGTGAGCCAATGATAGTCCTCGTAATCTTTTGGTTTTTTTTTGGCTGGCTCACTATGTAGATTTTATTTCGGGGAGGGTGGAATTCTCAGCCTCCTTGTGGGCAAAGTCGTGTGGGGCTTTTAAGAAATATTGTCTTTCAATTATACATCGTAGTTGGCACTATTTGTAATTTTTACTTGGAGGACATCTTGTCCTTGGTGCTCTTTTGACATATTTTTTTTATGAAATTTATTATCTATCAAACAGAAAATGTATCTATTCTATTATGGCCATGTTTGTGAAATTAGACGCAAATTGATGTGGAGAGAAAATAATAATAGTAGTAAATAACATATTTGTTTAATAGCAGATTGATGTGAGAGAGAAAATGACAAGATATGCTCTAAAAGCATATAGCAAATTGTTTGCCTAACATCGTCTATGTGTTAACGGTTCTTCACTTCTTCGTATTGTAATGGTAAGGTTTGTGACTGTGGTCAAAGGTTCCCGACTCGGTTATTGCAATGTAGGAATTATTGTGGGATATTCACTCAAAGTCGTGATTATTCCCGGCGGGTTTTCTATTTGTAATTTTTCCATAATAATTGTATTTGTTGCCATCTTTCTTCATCTCGCTCCCCTTCCTCCGCCTTTTGAAAACCCAATTTAACCATACTTCCACACCTACCACCTTACTCTATTTTACCTTTGTCCTTCTTGTCTTCCCTCGCCTTTGTCACCGGCAACACCCCCATAAACTCATCCATCGGACCAATCACCAATGTCCCTTCTCACTTCGTACCCTTGCAAAGTGAAAATAATCGTTCCACTCTCTCTTCTCATTCACCATAGACATAATGACATAATAGAGCAAAATCCCCACAACACAAGCAACTCATGGTATCCAAACCCAATGGGAATCATGAGGACATCCCACTCCCTTACTAATTAACAATTGCAATCTTTCGGAAAGTCCCCATTTCAGAATAAATCCCTAGGAAATTCTAATAGTCACTTTAGGTGGCACAACTAAGTATCACCCCCAATCATAAATAATAACAATAATTTTACCAATACCAACAACCATGGTGCACCAATCACGACGAGCAAGGGAGGAAAGAAGATCATAAGGAGATTCTTCTCTCATATTGGGGTCCAAATATGGTGTGAGAATGTGAAAGGTTAATTTGGTGGTACTAATGAGGCAGGGACGAATGGACAGGAATGAGGAAGTTAATGGCAAAGAGAGTTTACATAATGAAGAATTAAATTAACCTTGTAATGGTGGTTGTGGTGTTGGGAGAGAGACATAATATAAGTTGATGAGGAGATAGAATGGAGTAGGAAATTATCTAGGTTTAATTTTGCTCACACATGCCAACTCAATGAAAATCATATGCTTCATACCACGAGCTCATTCTCTCTCCCGAAAGACGCTATTAATCATTAACTTTAAACTGCTGGCATACACAAGTGTCGAAGTATGGGTTATTCCTAGCAGTTCTGCGTTAGTATTGTTATTGTTATTGTTATTTATTATTGTTTTCCTTGGAAGTCATGACTTTATGATTGATCATATTTGTGCAGACTGTTATTGACTCCCTGTCTAAAGAAGTTGGTACCCCTGTAAAGATTGGTAATTTTGTCAGGTTGGAAGTTGGTGAAGGAATGGAGAGGTAAGTAAGCTTTGTTGTAAATCTTTCTGCGATCTTTTCTCATAGTATATAGCAATTTACATGCTTGCTGGTTACGTAGATTTATTTCCCCAGCTCGTGTTACTTGTATAACATGCTGCCATCTGCCATCATGCCAGTTGAGGGCAAAAATGACCACAGCTCAATGTTAGTTTGATTTCTGTTTTTCCACCTTGATTAGTTTTTAGCCAAACTGTTGGAGATCAAAAATTTCTGTACATAACTAAAATGTTGGTTTAGTGAACCATACCCTGTGCTTGGTAGCTGACTGTGAAACCTTATACTCTGCCAGTCTCCATAAGTATAATCTGGTGGTTGATAGCTCGCAAGAAGACATAATTCTCTTCTCTTGTTCGAGTTTTTGGTTGCTGAGATCACAGTTGTTCACTTGTTTGTTAGCCGGCATAGATGAATGGCTGGGTACATTTGGCACCTCAGGTGTAGTATTATTTGATGTAGCTGGTAAATATTTACTAATTGGGGGCGTCTGGTTTTGTTATTGGAAAAGGGAAAGGATTAGAGAATGAGAAACAAAACCCAAGATTCATGAGTAACTTCATCATGGAAAAAGGGAAATGCAGTTCTATCTTCTTTTTTCAACCAAACAAAAATGTGAGGGAATTAATCATTCTTTCCCTTTCCTATATATCTGAAACCAAACTCCCCATTATATATCTGGAAGGTCTATTATTTTTACTAGGGGAAGGTCGACGGATGACGGTGGTGTGTGACTGCTAAGGCAGTGGGTGTTGGTGGTGGTGGTGGCGGTGGACAGTGGATGACGTTGGTGTGAGACTGTTATGCCAGTGGGCGGTGGTGACGGGGTTTAACTGGATTTCGGTTGCGGTGAAAATTGGTGGTGATGGGTTGTGCCGTTGTGGTCCTTGTGACATTTTCGGATGAAGTAATTTCATAGGGTCTGGATTAATACCATGAATACAGGATGGTTGGACATCATCTCTGATATGGGAAGCAATAATATATAATGAAGTATAACAGCAACAGCAACTCAGTCGAGTCCCATCTCATCTCAGATGGGGTACTGAGGGAGCCTAATGTACGCAACCTTACCCCGAAAAATCGAGACTGTTTCCAGAATAATATATAATGAAGTCTTGAAACTAAAATAGTAACCAAGAAACGATATATTTTGGTTGGTGAAATTTGGTTGTGAGTTGTGAAAAAGTGGAAAAAAACTCAATCTGGAACCAAGTATGCCGAACACGTTTTGGTTTTGAAAGCAACTTTTGGAAACAGAAAACAAAAATTGGCAACGATCCCGAACAACCTTTTAAATAAGGGTTTTAAGAATTAGGTTGTTATTTAGGCAACCCAAGACCTGACGAGTTGTTAAGAGAAGTGGGATAGGTTTAGTGAAAAAGCCAAGGAGAAAGCATTCCTTGCTAGTCTAAATGCACCCTCAAAGTATCATTTGTTTCCTATTGCTAAGTTACTATGGAAAGCTAATGTTCCATATAAGGTGAGAGTTTTTTTGTTCAATATGTGATGGAAAATGAAGAAGAAAATTAAATTACAAGTACATGAATGGAGATCTTTCTAATATTTGGAAAATTGATGAATTTTGGGTAATCATCATTAATTTCGTAGGTTTGTTATAGAGTGCGGTAGAAATGTTAAGATAAAGTTATTTATGATTGTATTTTAGTTAGAATTGTTTTCTATTCTATTGGAGGCTAGGAATCATGTGTTAGACACAATTGATGATTGAATAATAATAATGCACGTGGAAGTGTTTTCGGAACTTCGAGTCTCCTCAGGCCACTGGAGGTTTTATCGGTCGTTGACTTCAGGCCACATGGATTAGTTAGGCAAAGCCTAGATACGCATGTTATCTATAAAAGAAAAATGTTTTCGGAACTCTTTCTCTATTTCTCTCTTTGTTCAGTTTCCTTCAATGGCTGTCTTTTTTACCCTTTTATTTCGCTTACTCTTTTCTATTCTTCTCTTTATCCTCTCTTTACCATTTGTCCTTCTATTCTGTCTCCTTGCCTTGTTCTACATCATGAAGTATACCATATGCTTTGGTTTAATAGCTATGAAAATTTGAAATAATGTGTCCTCATTAGCTATTTGCTTTGAGTATATACAAAAATAGCGCGGTCTATATAGTATATTTTGCTCTTTATGAAGGCATCTCGTTTTTTAGGTAAGAAATTTTTTTATTAATGGGTTAGAGGACAAGCTGTCCTCCTAATAGGAAATTACAAGATAGACCAATTCCTTTGCAAAATAGTCAAAGGATAGTCTACAAATGCTCCAACACTTTTAGCTCACAAAGAAGGTAAAAAGGTAACGCAGTCCCATAACAAATCAGGTGTGTAAACACAAACTCCTAATTTAGGGAAGACTCATTGCATTCCGCTCAAGCCAAATGCACACAAAGACAACCATGAGTGCATTCTTCCACAACAACTTCTTCTCCTTATCCCTCCCAAAACCCTTATACCTGACTTACAAAAAAATTGTTGTACTGATGAAGGGCAAACCCATTGCTCACCATAAACAACAAAAAAAAAGTGTATCCCATAGGTATCGTGCACAAGGGCAATGAAGAAAAAGATGAGATGAAGTTTCTCCACTCTTGTTACACATTACACAAATATCTGGTGAAAGGGCTAGTTGAAGTCTCCTCCTTTGTCGCATGTCATTAGTGTTAATTCTTCTCAAAGACATCGTCCATACAAAGGCTCTCACCTTATATGGAACCTTTGCTTTCCAAATAAAATCAGCAAAAGGATACAAAGGATACTTTGAGGGGGCACTAAGACGATCAAGAAATGACTTGGTTGAAAACACATCAGAAGTATCACCCATCCAAACTCTAGAATCTCTCTCGCTCGTAAAAAGAGCACCATTAAGAGTATCAATTAATGAAGCGAGTTCATCCATCTCCTTATCATGTGGATTTCGCCTCAAATGTAAATCTCAAGAATCGTCACCCGAAGAGTGAAAGATGGAAATAGGAGCGTCATGAAGGGCCGATAACTGATACACTCGAGTGAACCTCATACACAACACTGCATCCCCCAACCACAAATCCTCCCAAAATCGTATACGAAAACCATCACCTAATTTATACTTGACCAAAGGAAAGTAAACGGAAGAAACTTGTGAAATAAACTTCCACGCACATTCATGTGTTGCCCTTATATTAGTGGTCACATCGCATCCATTCTCCTGTAGCCCGCACTTGCTACGAATCACCCGATGCCAAAGAGAATTTTGCTCCAATGGAAAACGGCATAACCATTTTCCTACCAAAGCGACATTCTTCAACGCTAACCTTCCAATACCGAGACCACCCTCCTCCTTAGGCCTACAAACCCTGTCCAAATAACAAGGCAGTCCTTATTCCCATCAACCCCGGACCATAAGAAGTCCTTCGTAAGTTTCTCAATCTTCATTGCCACTCCCACTGGAATCTTAAGGAGAGATAAATAGTATAGGGGAATGCTAGATAGGCACGACCGCAACGAGGTGATCCGACCACCTAATGAGAAATAAACTCGTTTCAACCATCTAACCTCTTAGCAACCTGCATCAAAACAACATCAAAACAGGTTCCCAAAAAGACTCGAGCTTGGATTTCCCCCAAGAGGAACCCCAGATAAGTAACAGGCCAATTCTGAATTTGACACCGAGGAAGTGCACCAAAATGTCGAAGAGATGGGTCACTAACATTGATTCCAGCTAGGCTACATTTAGAGAGGTTGATTTTCATACCAGAATTATCTCATAAACTTGGAGGATAAGGACATTTCTGAAATTATTCTCATCGGCAGTTAAAAACAGAATTGTATCATCTGCGAACTGTAAGTGGGAAACATGGACAAATTCCCTGCCTACTCTGAAACCGTCGATCGTTCCTGCCTCCACCCCTCGCTCAATCATCCTACTCAAAACATAAACAAGCATGGTGATAAAGGATCACCCTGCCTCTAAGTCTCTTAAAGTAAAAAACCATTCTCTTGGTGCACCATTAACTACAAACAACAACAACAATCAAGTGTAAATCCCCATTCAATGGGGGTACTCGGGTCAGGATGTACGCAACCATACCCCTATTTAAGAAAACAGAGAGGTTGTTTCTGAGATTGACCAATTGTTGCATTGAAGTATTTACTTCCAACAACTTCACCAAAAATAAGAATTATTGGAAGGTTTTCATAGCCATTTTCCTATAGTCTATAATCACCTAAAGTTGAAAGATGGAGATAATTCTTCCAGCTTTATAGGCACGGTGCACCATTAACTAAAACCGAAAAATAAGCATTGGAAAGGCAACCCTTAATCCACTTTCTCCATCTCGTACCAAACCCCTTGTTAAGGAACACATAATCTAGAAAATTCGCTAACCCTATCATAGGACTTTTCAAAGTTCAATTTGAACACAACCCCCGTTTCTCTCTTTCGCCTCACTTCATCCACAATCTCATTAGCATCTAATATATGTCCTCCTTCCACAAAAGCACTTTGAGACAAAGAAATCGTAGGGGAAAGAACTTCCCCTAACTTGTTTGAGAGCACTTTAGTAATAACCTTTTAAACGCTAGTCACAAGACTTATCAGGCGAAAATCACGAACCTTGATTGATCTATCCTTCTTAGGGACCAATATGTTAAAATTGGAGTTCATACCCTTTCCAATCACCCCATTCTCATGAAACTCATTAAACACTCCTAAAAGATCATCTTTAATCACCTGCCAACAATCTTGAAAGAATGCCATTGTGAAGCCATCGGGACTAAGAGATTGTGAAGCCATCGGGACTAGGAGCCTTGTCCCAAGCCATATCAAACACAACGCTCTTAATCTCGTCTTCTTCAAAAGATCTCTCTAACCATGTACTGAAATGGGAAGATATGGGAAGATATAGGATCCCAAATCAAGCCCTCAATCAAAGGCCTATCGGGATTTTCCTCCATGAAGAGGTTTTTATAGAAGGAAGTGATTTCGTTGGTAATAGATCCTATGTCATTCAGCACATGCCTATCATCACCCTCAAGTTCCTTGATACATGCTCTCCTTTGTTGACCACTAGCAACCTTAAAGAACAATCGGGAATTTACATCCCCTTCTCTAGCCCACTTCACTTTCATCTTCTGCCGTTGGCTTCGCTTCTCCTTGAGGATAAGGTCTTCTAGTGAATTCTTTAACTCCACGCTCTTCCTAGCTAAAGCCTCATCCACATCCCCCGCCATAATTTGTTTATCAACACGATCAATCTTTGTCAAAATCCCCTTTTTCTTCCCCCTAATATCGCCAAACACCTCCTTATTCCACACTTTCAGCTTCCCTTTCACGTACTTCATTTTTTGCATAAAACAATAATTACGCCAACCGCCTACGTCACATTCATCCCACCTGCTTCATATTGTTTTGAAAATCAGGGTGTGAAGTCCACATATTTTCAAACCTGAATGGTGTTGGTCCCCATTCTATCGAGCTAGATTGGAGGATGACAGGAGAGTGATCCGAACATGGTCGCAATTCGTTAACAAGAACCTATCCAACCTTGAAGAGGCATTGCGGGCAGACCAAGTAAACTCACCATTAGCTAAGGGTGGATCACGTAGTTTACAATCCCGAATGAAACCATCAAATTCTCTCATCTAAGCACGGCTTACTTGACTTCCTATTCTTTCCGTACTATAGCGCACCACGTTGAAATCTCCACCCACTACCCATCTGGGGAACATAGTCCTGCCAAAGCGCTCAACTCCTCAACAAAGGGACACGGTCCTGTGAGACCGTAAACAGATGAAACCAACCAACTTCCTCCCCCTCTAATATACAGACAAACAGAAAGCGTGAAAGAGCCCATCAGAACGTCCCTCTTAGTTGCAAATCTAGTATCCCAAATAATCAAAATGCCTCCGGAAGGACCACTCGACGGCAAAGTAACCCAATCCTTCATTTGAGATTCCCAAAAAGTACGCACAAGAAAAGAGTCCACGCCCTCCATCTTAGTCTCTTGTAGAAGAACCACGTCTGGGGATACTTTATATATGATTAGCTTAATTAAATCCCTCCTACGATACTTCCCAAGCCCATTCACATTCCAACTAAGAAGCTTCATTTATAACAACTTGGAACCCTCCCACTACATGTATTGCCTTTGTCGTAATTGATAGTGGACTGCCGAAGCTCTTTTTCCCAATTTTTCTTTTTTCTCCTAGAGTAAACCTTTGGTGTCCCCTGCACAGCAACAACAACATCCTGCCCCAAAGAGGTCATTAATTTGAGTCCCATTTTATCTAGCAGCGTTTGAGGGTGACGAGGATCCCCTTCGTCGCCTATCGGATTGACATAAATAGTATGGATAGACGGTGGGGAAGACTCTAATGCCTCAGTGGATTGCTCGTCCACATTATCTTCCCCGTCAAATATGTCAATTCGACTCACAGTAAGAAGTTCCCATAGTTAACAGCCCAACTCCCAAACAAATTCAGCGACTTGACAATCCTTGCAACCTCAGCCATCTCAGCAGGGAATGTAACTGGTGAGTGAGATAAATCAGAAGATTCTTGTTGTTCTTGTGTTTCTAAAGGAGTTGTAGTCAGCATTTCCAGTTGGGCAGACGTGGCAGTGGCTGTAGTGCAGCATATACATGTTGTCTTTGCGCTTTCTCTGTAGAAAGTATCTTGCTGGAAGGATGTGGTACTGGTACTGAGCCCTTTGAGAGTTATGTACTTTCTTTTTTCTGCCCAAACCTTAATAGTAATCTTTGGGCTTGGCCTCTCTCTTTTTTTATTGATGTGGCTGCCAGCAGATCTAGTTTTCTGTCTATCCTTCCTTTGCTTTTCTTTCTTTAAAAAACTAAACCTAAAAGCCCGACTTCCACCATCATGAGTTGGGCTAGGCCCAAGTCTTTAAAAACATTCTGTCTTTGACCCAGTCTGTCAACAACCCTCACCCCAGCATTTGAATGACAGCCGTTATGTAATACAGGAGATTTAAAAGATCTCTCTGCTGATTTCACGCACCTTCCATAACTGACTCCTATTTCTCTGTAATTGACTCCTCTCTACTGCCTTACTGGATCTCGTGCTCGTCATTTGGAATTCCGAGGCTGATTGTTCAGTGTCGGTGAAGTAAATGGGATGACAGTAAATTCACTTTCGTGCTGTTTTTAGCTTTGGTTCCCTGCAGTTGCTTTGTGACTTGGAAACATACTTGCTGGTTTCCTCAGACAGAATGAAGGCTCGAGATCGTATGTGAGTACAGGTGGCAGTTGCGATGGACAAGAATCCTACTCTTAATGGCAATTGATGCGCAAATTCATAAGCTGATCGCAATGTAACTATCGTGCTGAAGTTTTCCAAGTACAAACGAGCTTCCATCATGAGGATATTTGTGTTTTATGTACTTATGTAGGTGACTTTTGCACTTGTCCTATTGGCTAAATTCTTTGGTGTCATGGGGGAGCATTTGGTTTGTCCATCATCTATACTAGAAGTTCTTCTTGCAAATTAAGTATATGTCTTTAAGGAGGGATAAGGAGAAGAAGGTGGTATGATGGCAATACTTTGGAGTATCTGGCATGAACTGAATGCATGAGTTTCCGCGAGTACTTAGGTGGTATGATGGCAATACTTTGGAGTATCTGGCATGAACGGAATGCATGAGTTTCCGCGAGTACTTCCCGTGTTTTGTCAACTGATTTGCTTTGGGATCGAATCACTTTTCTGGCTTCCTTGTGGACCAAGGCCGCGGGAGCTTTTGTAGGCCAATCTTTGAGTGTTTTACAAAGAAAATTGTTATTTTAGGAGGACAGCTTGCCCTCCATATTCGTCAATGAAATTTTTTCTGATCAAAAAGAAAAAAAGAACTAAACAAGGGAAGAGAAGAGTAAATTCAAAGAGAATAGTGAAGAACACATAAAAGAAATGGGAAACAAACCAGAATAACAAGGAAAAGAGAGGAGAAAGCAAGGGAAAAGGGTTTTAGAAACACTTTCAACATAAATTTTTTTCCCTCAATCATCAAGTCTCATAATAGTCTAACAAAACACTTTGTAGGCTCTGTATATAGCCTAGAAAACTTTCTAAAGTATTCCTAATAGGAATATGAAACTAATACTTAATAATAATTCTAAAATAACTTTATCCAAAGTATTCTGAAATATCCAAAAAGGACCAAATTAAATCAACTTTCCAAATATTTCAATATTCTCTAAATTCATGTACTAGTAATTTATTCTTCTGTGTATATTCTCCATCACTCGGCATGAGTTTTTCGCTTAAGATCTCTTGTTTGGCGTCTTAATTGTTCGTTAGGATGTTAGCATGTATAGTTGTGCTTTGAGTAGTGTTTAAGTGCCACTAGATTAGGGCATTTGTGCAGTAGTAGTTGTGAACTAGAGTGGCCTTTGTTCCTTTTTCCACTCTATGGATGTGAATGCTCTATAGGATAGACTATTTTTGGCTTCAGGGAGAAGATTGGGTTAATCTAGCTACAAATGCTCAATGATACATTTTTGGGAACTTAGGGTGTGTTTTGGTCGGCCGGAAAGATATGAACCGAAAAAAACTGAACTAAATTGAAAAAAAACTGAAGAAAACTGAATTGATCTGGAAAAACAGTGAATGCAGTTTAAATTATAACTATAAATATAAAAAAACTGAAAAACTGAACTAAGTAACACTGTGGATGAACAAAATACAGCCTTAGTTTGTTGGCTTTTGGAGGTGTGCTATTTTTGCCATATTTGTTTTATGGTGAGCATGATAACCGTTTTTTGACATTACGTGGGAGAGAGTTGTATTAGGTAACACACGCCAACTGACCAACCGAACAGGAACACATTCACCAACTTATGGGGAACCCAATCACAAATATTGCAATCAAAGACTCTAGTATGATGTCCGAAGAAAAATACTTTCTTCTCTTTCATATTTTGACTCTAATCAAGTTCGACCTTGTTACTGTACATTACTATGGAATTTGACTCTTAACACAACATTATGAAAGTAATGATATGTATGACGTCTAATTCCTGTAGAACTATGAGGTCAGGTTTGTTCTCGGATTTGTTCGGGTGTTGTTCATGAATACATTGGTCATGTTTTGGGGTTTCTTCCTGCATCAAATTGTTTGTTTATTTACAATTGAACCCTTTTTTGAGAACCTTGTTTGTTAATAGAACTGAAGGGTGAAACATCCCTAGCCCCCTCTTGTCCCTGTCCTTGTTTCGAGGTGGTCATTAAATTTGAGCAACAAATAGCTGGAAAATCTATCTCTAACGGATATAATCAAATTGCACTTTGTGGCTGCAGCCTGGAGGCAATTGATTCTGAACCTGCAGCTCAGGCAGCGTAAATTAGCATGTGACGTGGAAGTTCATCTTTGTAAAACTGACGCCAAGGCATTCCTACAGCATATGGAGTTACAACTTGAAGCATTGAAGATGATGATGTTTTTCATTATCTTTGAGTACTGGTAGAAGTCCCGCATCCACTTTTATTACCTGTACCTATTTTGTGCTAGTTTTTTTCCCCCAGTTTTCAGTGTAGCACATAAATCTGGATAGCATCAGCAAACTCTCTTTCGAAGTTAAACTATACAGTCGAGTAAATCTGCTTGTGGAACTTGGGCTTTTCTTGCATTGTTATGCTACCTAAGTACCTAGTGGCTTCTCTTGTGCAATTGAACTGACATAGATATGGACCTCGCGGCGTATCTTTTGAGGTGCAGTGATAATAATTGAATAGCTACCAGTAATCCTTAACAGTCATTAGTTACAGATATTCTTTTAGATTACAACTTTCACAATGTCTTTACTCTTACAATAGTAGGGGGAGGCAGGAGAGAATCATACAAACGAAAGGGCCCTAAGAGAAATAGCAGAAATCTCAGTGGAACTTGAGGCTGGTCAACAGATTGTTGTTCACTGGGTCACCCAAGTGGTCAAGAAGGTTTTGGTATGGTCCAACACCTGTTACAAGACCCTGTATAAAGTAACCAAGAACGGCCAACATAGCCAATCTACCATTCTTAATCTCTTTGAGTTTCAATTCCTTCATGGACTTCTCATCCTTTCCAAAGCCAAGCGGGTTGAAGAATGGGCCACCTGGGTAGGCAGGGTCGCCTGAGCCACTGAATCCCTTTTCTAAACCGAGGAAGTATTGCTTGCCCATAGACCCTGGCTTAGACCAGTCCTGGTATCTCCTGTGCTCAGCAAATCCCATGAGAGCCAACTCGAAAACGAATAGTGTGAAAGGGTCGGCCCAGTACTCATACTGGCCAGCTGGGGGAATCACTCCTGTCTTGAACCATGGAAGGGCAGTTTCTGCAGGGATGAGACCGGCCTTGCCGAGAATCTCTGGAGCAATTGCACCAGCTGCACCAAGCATGGCAAAACGACCATTGATGATCTCACCGTAAGCCAACCATTTGGGCTCGATGAAGCCTCCGGTGCCTTCTGGGTCTGAAAGACCTAGTGGATCGAATCCGAAGTCACCTGGTAGGCTGCATTTCAGAAAAAGGAAAAGATGACCTTGTAGAACAAATTGTGGATTACAATTAGGACATATCAGTATATTAACTGTTTTGCCATTCTGTAACGTAGACTAACTATGTTGTAGTTCGAGCTAATTCAAGGGACGGAATTGTCTACTTAGTGGAAATGGTTCTGCAAGTTCATGGATTTGTTACCTGCCATCCAAGTAAGAAAGGCTCTGTTTAGATGCAAACCACAAGGGTCTGTTTGCTCCTTGCTGTTCGGAGTATCCAAATGAACATGATCAAAATGGAAAGATATTAGTTATGAAGCAAATGACACCAGATACTACATGTACATCTTTGTCAATTGAGTTGCCATTCGTTAGGGGGAACATTAAGCCTTACCTTAACAGGAGGTGTAGCAGACGCTCTCACGACAAAGGAGTTCTTCCTTGCGGAAACACTAGGTCTGCTACCTAGAATCTGCCGTGATGTATCGACCGTAGATGTTAGAGAAGATGAAAGTAATGCATGTGCTGCCATGCTTGTTTTAGGCTAGTAAATGTCTCTTGTGAATGAATGAGTAGACGTAGAGAGAGAAGGGTATAGAATAGGCTCTTCTCTCCCTCTATCCAGCAACCAGACAGTTGTATTGTTCAAGTACACAAAGAATTGAGAACAAAAATGGAAATGAAATGAAATAATACGTGGTGGAGAAACAAGTTTTATGTTGCACGAAGTTCCCAATTCCCAGGTGGATATTGGTTCTGAGGCGGCCTTCGGTTTTAGCATAGTTCAATATCTCTTTGCCCAACTAGAGAAGGCCAACTGGCAATTAACATCTCATGTTGGATTTGGATAATAGATATTGCCACTGCTCAGTTCTTGATTTTCTTGGGTCCCATTGCTAAGTTTAGAGAGTAGGCTTGTGAAGTTGTGATACTGTTCGGTCAAATTGCTGACATTTTCTTTTGGCAAAATTGGTGGAAATAATTTATAGTGCGGCCGATTATTATATTCTAAAATAATCTCAATTTCATCAATTGTTGAAAATAATCCCTACTTCAATCCATGCAGCTCAGAACGATACAATGACATTTTGAAATATGTCAAAATGTAAAATAAAAACTTTAGCTATGCATATATCCATTAGAATTAATGTATTTCATAGTCAAAATTAAAATTGATTATTTAAAGTAAGGTTTAATTTGTCAAAAAACTTGTTGTAAAACGTAATTAGATCATTGCACGTTATGAGGGTCCAAGTAGGGATTACTCGCAACAATTTTTGAAGTTGGATTATTTTGAGATAATCGGCCGAAGTATGGATTATTCCCAACACTTTCGCTTTTTTGATAAGGTCGTTTGGTGAGTTATTAATGGATGAGATTGATGAGATTAAGGTGGTTAGGAAAATCGAGAGTTGAGAGAAAAAGAAGATAAAGAGAGGTCGGCGGATTATTTGGGAATGATATTTAACTTCAGAGAGATCCTATAGAAGTATTGATATTCTTAGACCTTGTTTGGCTGAAAACCGATAGGTAGGCAAATAGAGTTGTTTAGTATATTCACTATTAGAATTTAATAGACCCGTCGATTTGGGTAGGCGGGTTGGAATATCAAATTTTCCGGGTTAGTGTATACATTATCAAAGTAACCTTTGGAAATTTTCATAATCTCATTCTGTGGGTTTGATTGTGTTCGGGTCGAAGTCTGTGATATTTTATTGGTCGTAGTTATGATATAAACATAACTGTGGATGGTGTTTCGTATATCAATTTAATTAAGGACCCGGGTCGTGTTTTGGATCAAGTCAGTGTCACAAAATGTTGTTTCCAATAGCAGTTTTACAAAGAATAGTTTAGGCTCTAAATTATGCTATTCGATCAAATCATATTTACCGCACCCGAAATTGTTATCATTACCAACTCTTCATAACCGTTAACTAGTCCTCTGTCCCAAAATAAATGTCCTTTTTTGGTCGAATATTTTTGTTCCATTGTATCAATTCTAAATATCTTATAATTTTCTATTATACCCCTAGCATTTATTATATTGTTAATTGAAAACGTAATGCATATATCTAGGGTAAAGTGAGAAAAAATAAATTATTTATTGATTAAATAGGATAATAAATGATGTTTTCTTGATATTTGGATATGGTTTAAAGGACAGAACCAAACAAGGCGTGATGCTTTTCTATACGTGGATCATAATACAAAATTCATTTATGTGTGATTACTTTTTAGTCACTAATGACCCAAAAACAGGTTGCATATATATATGAAACCAATGAGTGTGCACACAAGTTTTTGTGTTCTACTGCACATGCCATATATAGTTACATGAGCCATGGCCCTAGAGGAAACGACCAACTTTACACTTTTAGGTAAACCCACGTGCCTACCCACTAGGTGTTTGAATACGGGTGGTAGAAGCAGAGTCACTACTAATTTTTGTTAGGAAAACAATTAGAAAACCTTTTTAAACGTACAATACGAAAAAAAATCAGATATTCATGCAATCTAAACCGAATAGGATAACCAAAGAAACATGCAATGAAATAGTGAGAAAAGGCAACTGTCTAGATCTAACAAACAAAGACTCGTTCGGGTTCGTGGGTGAGATTTTACCTTTACTAGTCAAATCACTTTACTTTTGTGCTCAATAAATGATGGCAAATTCAGGGATATCAAAACCCGAGAACTACCTGAACAACACCAAGCTACTATGATGAAGAAAGTAAGCTGAAATTATTGTTCTTGTTGCAGGAATTGTAAAGAGAGTTGGGAGATAGAGAGAGAATGGAATGTAGGAAAATTATGTTTGTTATTGAATGATGAATTCTGTTTACAACTTAGCCTTATATAGCTATACAATCTGATTTCACAGCTAACAAACACAGCTAGCATCTAACAGAATACAACTAACTTCTCCTAACAGAATTTCCCGCCAAAGCTAATTTCAAACTAACTTCTAATATTTATTTTCTAAGGCTATAATTATGTATCAATACTCCCCTTCCTGAAGACCTTTGACCTCAAAGGTCAAATGTAGGATATGTCTTGACAAACTCATCATAAGAGAGCCAAGTTGCATCTTCCAGAGGACCGTTCTTCCATTTGACCAGCAAGCGAACAATGGCATTGTCTCCTTTTTTCACTAACCTGCGTTGTAAAGTAGCCTCAGGTTCCTTGGCAGCTTGACCTTGTAGCATGAAATCAGGTAATGGTTGTATACCATACTGATCACCAACACATTTCTTGAGCTGAGACACATGAAAAAAATGATGGATCTTTGCTGCTGGTGGCAATTTGTAGGTACATGGGCCCTAGGAATCCTTTCGGGAGAGGAATCACCCTC
The DNA here is from genome assembly GCA_900322385.1 of Pharnaceum exiguum. NCBI lineage: Eukaryota > Viridiplantae > Streptophyta > Magnoliopsida > Caryophyllales > Molluginaceae > Pharnaceum > Pharnaceum exiguum. Next base: position 17,885 of record ONZK01000296.1, on the reverse strand, counting down.
GTTTCCCTATTAGGAATGTTCCATCTTCGGTAAACCCGTTTCCCTACCCGTTGGGTGTTGGAATGCGAATGCTAATGAACGGAGTCGGCACCAACTATTTTTAAATAGGAAAACAATTAGAAAACCTATTTATGATACCTAT
>ONZK01000295.1:2029-16823 GCA_900322385.1 Pharnaceum exiguum | reverse complement strand
CACCAAGGTGCACCTTCTTTTCAGGAAGCTCATCCCATAAGAACTCCACAGTTAAGCGTGCTAGCTGTGCAGCAATTTTGGGATGGGTGACCTTCTGGGAAGTCATTCCCAGGGTGCGGGTGAGTGAGGACAAAGCCCGCTTGAAGGACATGTGGTCTGTGGGGATAGTCCCAAAACTATGACTGTATGGTGACCTCCGCGGGTGTTACAGATGTATATTAGACTTAAAATAAGCCAAAATCGACATTATATGTAATGGGTTTGCATGTACATAAATTTTAGGACAAGTTTTTAAATATTTTTTATTATATTTATTTTAATATTAATTTTTTAATTATAAAAAAAATTACAAAAAGTTATAAAAATTCTAACTTTCCGTCCACTATTTATAAATAACCATTGTGATATTTTTTGTACAAAAAACAAATTAAAAAGATTATACACTTTCATTTTGGAGATTTTTTTTCGAAAAATAAAAAAGACATCCCCGACCCGCCGGGCTGACCTGAAACCGTAATGACCGGACCCGGAAACCACTTGACCCGAAACTTATTGACCCGACCCGCCCGCCCGAACTGACAGGTCTAGTGGTCAACATGTTAACTGAGGTGTAGGAAGAGAGGTTTGGGTTCAATCTTCAACATAGCAAATATAATTACTTTTTGAGCGCCCTATAAGTGAGTCAAAACTATTAAAGTTGAGTCGACAACTCGACTTACCGGCTCAGGCTAATTCAATTCGGTTTATGAATGGACCTTGTAAGTCTATTTGGTTATGTACACGAGTCGACTCTACTTGACTTTCAGTTACAACCACGACTCAACCTGACCCAAGCTGATTACGATCGATTTGAACAGAAGCACCCTTCCAAAAATATGGAACCGAAGCCGCATCGTCCTCATACTAATTGGTTTAACTCTTGCAATTCACCGATGAGTCAACTCAAAATGAGACTCGAAACAACTGAAAAATGAATTGATTCAAGCGGACGAGTCCAAACGATTTGGTTCGAACTGCAGAGTCCGAATCAGCTGTATGAGAAAGTATTAGTCTCCTACAGGCATACCACAGCAAACTGTTGGGCACCTTAGTTCTGTTATAAACCAAAAAAAAAAAAAAACGTATGCCACGAGACTTTTTGTTCTACATCCGCCCCTCATGGCCTCAACTACATATTTGGTGTCACTGCACTAAAGTAAAAATTTGATGCGAGGTTCATGACTCAGGACTTCACGAGTATAGATCTTTTTACATCAATATTAAGTGATACTGATACAGGATAAATCGTTAAACGATTTGCAAAAGGCCAAAGCGCTGATATCAATACTCGTACCTTTATGTGAAAATGTGAAATGCGTTTCATAAGTTCACTGTACTGTTAAACCTTAGATAATGACATATATCGTCGAATACAATACAAATCTTTTACACAACAAATATACTGATCTGGTGCGAGGCATTGTGGACTCGAACAAATCGAACTGGAATGAAAAACTAGATGCAAGTAATCTACCTATTTACACAAATAAATTAATAAATACATTCTTCTGCTTCTATATTCTCGCTGCTCTATTGTGAAGAATGTTGTACACTTTACAGAAAAGCTACTTGTGTGTTGTTCTATGGAGTCATTGTTCCTGTGAGTGTGGTCTCAAAACTGTTGTCTCTGTTTGACCGTGAAGAAAAAAAAGAGAATCTGTACTGAATTCAACTATACTGAGAGGAAGTAGATGGTCGAGTGTCTTGCTTCTCCGTGAAGTACCTTGAAGGAGGTCCAAACAAGCTCAATAATACCTACAAGAACCACAGAAATTATGTTTTGACCACGTTTTTGCACTTCATATAATTTTTCATGCTTTCTATTTTCTCTTTGTTTTCAGGAAATGACATGTTAATGAAAACTCCAATGACATGATACAGTAAGTTCAGGTATATGGCGTAGCAAAGCTGAGTGGGTAACTGGGTATCAACCACAGATATACTGATTTGATTTAGGCTAATAATGATCAGGATTCGAATATGTTTAATTCAGATTATGCTCCAATCCTATCTTGAGCTTGGAGATGATGGCAAACAAACATGATATCCTATCAGAGATGTTTATTCAAGTATAGCAAGACACTTTCCATCAAAAAAAAAGTATAGCAAGACACTCACAGGTAAGAATATTAGACCGTGCAAGAAACCGAGAAGGACCAAAGCTAGGTACATCTGGAAGTAGTAAACCTGCAAAAAATGAAACATTTATAAGACCATTGAAGGACAGGAAGTTCTCAACTTCATCAAGAGAGGATCTACATCCTGGATCACATACCACAAACACGGCAGATCTGGAAAAGGCTAGCACAAGAACTCCAACTAATTTTGTTAAGGTGATTCCACTGCAAATGCAAAACTGGACATTAGAAGAACTGCTGATAGAGAAAGGAAAATGGAAATCTGTGGGAAACTGAATGATGCCATAACGATAACAAATTACAAAAGAGATATTGCTGCTCATTAAATTTGCAACAGAGAAAGTATCATTATGTATGACAATTATCAATTATCACTCTTTTATATGTGGCATTTTCTTTTCTTGTCGTCTCTGCAGAATATTTTTTTTCTTCTCATTTTCCACTGATAAGTATCCCAGTCAAACACTTCAATAAAAGTATGACCATGAATTTATTCCAACTAGAAGGCTGAGATCTTGTGAAAAGAAGCAAATGCAGAATATTTTTTTTCTCATTTTCCACTGATAAGTATCCCAGTCAAACACTTCAATAAAAGTATGACCATGAATTTATTCCAACTAGAAGGCTGAGATCTTGTGAAAAGAAGCAAATGGATACAAATTTAAGACACCCATATGCTTTTAAAGTGCACTAATCCGACAATGAAACCGCCAATATCGAATGAAAGATTGATCCACATTCTGCACTCGGATTTCTTTTCGAACAAAGTCCCATCCAAAACCAAGTAATCGGTTAATCAAAATTTAATCAAACATGGAACCTGAAATCAGATATCATATATTCATATCCACAATTTTCACCTTGAAGATTTAAAAATTTGTTCCGTCACACTTCCATGACTCTTGTAACTTTCAACTAAAATGGGAGTTTACATTGCAATTCATAATGCCTTGTCAGTAGTTATGACCCTGTTTGCACTTAAATCATGCTTCGCGATTATTTGAGCCTCACAGTTTGATGAAAGCATGATTCTTAAAAAAAATATGCTCAATTTTACATGTAGAAAGTTTGGGTCATTTGTGACTCGGTGCAAGTTCTGTACATTTTATCTCATTGAACTTTGAAATTTGGCTAGTAATTATAAGAGAGAGAGGCGGGAAGAGTTGAAGATATGTAAAAGTAAACTGTATCTAGTTGCTATGACTATCAATCCTTTTGGTCAGAGACAGACCTGAAAACAGAAGCCCCCATTGTGCTCAAAGCCTCCTTCATGCGCTGATTCCTGCTTCCACCACTCGCCTGCACGAGGAAACAGTTGAGAAGACCATCAGGAATAAGGTTCAGGAGAAGCACTTGATGTTAATATAAGGAGAACTAGTATAATACTGACCAAGAATGCATGCGTTATGTGGACACAAAACTCAACAGCAATACCAACAGCCATTACAAGATTAACAACTGAGACGGCGTTCAGTTGGATTTTCAGAATCGCCATAACACCCTGCAGTAATAAGAAATTTCATTTATAAAAAAAGTGAACTTTTAGAGGGTGATCAAAATATCAAGTGAGAACTTGATAAAAACTCACCATCAAATCTATCACTATCATTGTTATAACGATTAGAATCATCAAAGAACTCCATAAGCTGAATACATCATGAAAAGAAGGAACAAGAGTTTAGCACTGGCTTCAAAACAGGAATTGAATGTTCAGAATGATGTGTGACAACTGACAAGCCAACATCAAACATATGCAAATGGAACTTATAGGTTCATGAAAGACACAAACCTCCAAGTAATAATCGAGCATACAACGAAAACAGCCCCTGTCAGAAAGAAAATCAAGCAAAAATTACAACCAATGTGCTAAACTTTAGCAAATCCTTGTTAAAGCTTCTAAAAGTATTTGGAAAGTCTACATCAACCTCCCATGAATAATAATAAGATAAACTAAAAATGCTTTCCAGCAAACCAACAACATTTGCCATCAATAGAGTGATACTCGCAGGGCAAAAGATACTACATGAAGTCCACATAATTCAGAAAAGGTGAGATAAGTTTGGTACAGAAAACTGAAGGAGTGACACATTGTGTCCTACACTCCGCGGCAGTATATGGAGAAAGATTAATTACAGGCTAGTTACTGCCAATTTAAATGCTCAATTAAAGTTTACACATTTAGGGCATGTATTCTTGCTTTCACTCTAGTTTCAATGGTAAAATAGAATCACGTTTACCAGAAATTACCATACAGAAAGTTCTAAGGATGGATAAAAATCTTTTCTGAATCCAACAAAGATATAACATGATAAATCTGAGTACTGACCAATAGCAATAGCAAGGTTGATCAGTGCCGTTTTCCATATGTCCAAGTATTGTTCAAAAAAGATGTAATATACTGAATATGGAAATATCTCCATCTGCACAAAAAAAAAAACATGATAAAGGTGAATATGTCACCGGGCAATACAATTTCCTTAGAACATATGCATCAGACTATAGTTTAACAAACTTATAGAGAACAGGTGATCTTTGCTGACAGTGTAGAGAATTATATGGATTGCTGGCATAAACTAAAGCTTCCAAAGTAAAAGACATCTCCGTGAATGAAATCTAATCCATAGCAATAGTACAAGTATCAGTAAGACAAACAATGGTACCTGCAAAGACTTCGAAAGCCTAGAAGTAAACTCTCGTGCAGCTCTTAACCCGTTGACAAAGTCAACCTGCAAGAGCCATCATTAGTTGATCAGGAATACAACATAGGCAGAAACCACATACATAGCGTTCAAATTACCAATTCTGCAGTTACTTACTTGTTTGTTAAGAGGAGTGTGGTAAGTGCGAAACTCTGATGTTTTAATAATACCGTTTTCATAACCTAGAGGACAGAGAATATCAAACTACAGTCAAATTAAAGAGTTATTTCACTGCCAAAAGCGTTGACTAGGATACCTTCTTGAAAACTTCATGGCACCAAGTAAAAGAAAGAGACGTTGAACGAAAATTCACAGTATGGTGATTCAAACCGGACCGTGAAGTTGAAGCAAAAGAATTAAGAGCAGTCTCCTTAACAACTATTCAATAAAAATTCCCTGCGGTACTCCAAAAAGATTTGAAAAGTAGCAAGAGGATGGGATGGCAAAAAAATTAAACTTCCATACAGAGCCACGCGAATTTGTGTGAATAGTATTAGGAAGATAAGATTGGTAAGTGAAGAGCACTACAGACACTATTAGTGCAAAACCTTCCAAACTGACAGTACTCAACAATTTCCATAAGAGTAGTATATTACAAGCAGTATATTAGATGAAACTGTAAATTCACTAACCTTTCAAGTCAACACTATTCGTATAAGCACCATGTCCTCCTTTGGCACAATCAGCAGAAGGTAAAGCATCGAGGAACCAAGGAAGCTTATCTCTAAACTGTGTGGTAGTGGGACGACCGTCAATCAATTGTGAGTGAAGGAAGCACTGCAAACCATTAAAGAGAACCATTAGGAAGTTGGAACTACTCTGGAGAGTGGTAAAAGTTAACCACTGTTTTGTATAATATGAAGACCAAATATTATTGCAAATATTACTGATCCGGGATATAATACCGTTGTACAGTCTTTGCACACTTCACTAACACCACACGTAGCTTGGTCAGGAGAACAGCAAGGAGACTGCAAAAGCATTTCCGAGTATCACTATTCATTAGTTTTATTGTAAGCCTCAGACAAGAAAAGATAAAATTGAGAAGTACCCAAAATTCTTGAGACAATACTCGAATAAGCAATTAGTGCCAACTTAAGTAGAACACTCTCAACAAACTAGCAATAAGATCCAATATAAATCAACCTGGTCATCAGGTGGACAGTAGCTTCCATTTGTAAACTTTCTGCAGCAACCAAAAGCTTCAGGGGACACCCAAACTAAATAGTCATCAAGCCATGAAGCTGCTGGTTTGGCTATAAAACTTGATTGTGGCGTAAGGGATGCCCTCGTAATCTACAATAAACAAATTCCCTTTATTAAGAATGCAGCCCAAGCCAAGATATGTATTAAAATACTTCCTGAAGGAGCTGAGACTACAGAGTAATTTGAGCAACGCAGAAAGAAGCAAAAAGGTTAAACAATGGGAACTAAAAAATAATCAAATGCATCAGGACCTACCTCATTCACAAGAGAATCTGCATTACAGTGGCTAATAGAACAAAGCTGATTTGTTTGTCTGGATTCGGTGCTGAAGAACAAAAGATAATCATTAGTTGAAGTGTAGCAAAATATTAGTGTGGCTACCTCCTAAAAGAAGCAAAGAATCAACACCAACAGTCAATGACTGGTCCTCAGTTCTGAGTAAAAGATCTACAGTTGCATTCAACATAACCCATTCAATTGAAATACCTTTTAAGATCATAGTTGCCTTCTTTTCCTTGTACAAAGGCAAAGGCCACTCAAGAGCTAATAGACTTGTTCCAAAAGTTACCAAATCAATAACATTACAACCACTTTTGAATATTTTTGTGGCTTCTCTAGCATATATCAGATATATACCTATCTGCATTGCTAACTATCACTTGTATTTAAGGTCGATATATTTACAAAGTTTGAGAATTGATCCTCAAGCCAACACTGTCCGGTCTTTCCTTCCAGATAAATAAGCAATTTTCTGATTTTAGGGTAAAGTTTAAGGTCACATGGGAACACACACAATATTATTTCTGCTTATTGGTTTTACTAGAAGCTGTAGGTTTTTCAGTGCCCATTGCTGGGATCAAATTGGAAACAAAAAAGAGAGGGTCGAATTAACAAAGCGGAAAACCAGGAGACCGTACCTATAATTATAGTCTTTTACAACAAAATACACTGGTGGTCCAATCATGAGATATTCAGAAATATTCTTAAAATATCCCTGCAGAAAACAGAACAGCAAAATATATACTTCAAACATATGCCATAGGTCTTTCTATAAAAAAAATCCATAGGTCTTGTACTCTTAACAGAAGCAATCATATTGGTGATTTTTTTTGTTTAGAGACTAGAGAGTTAAATCCAACCTGGAGATAAGAGTCTCTGGGAAGAACAATCCGTTGCTCTAGACCTGGTTCTATCCTAGTGCACAAGGCCTGCAAGTTGTATTATGATGATCATCATCGATGGACAGAAGCGGATGCACATCAGACAAAGTGGTAGTTGTTTTAAAAAAAAAATTATGTTAAAATTTGTAATTTTCTTGAGGTACTTGTACTAGTGACACCACTTATATACATAAGTGACACCACTAAAATGAATTTTTAGATCCGCCGCTGTCGATGAAGACAAGACACTCCTTGCTTTTCCGTTCAATCAAAAAATGTTTGTGAATGGATCACAAAATGGTACAATTAAGCAGTCAGCACGAAGTGAAAGAAAAAAACAATAGAAACTGCTGATTACATATGAAAGCTAACAACTACATCCAGTCATGCAACCAAAATAAGCATTAAGTCAGGAACTGCTTACAATGCTAGCCAAAGCTAAAGCGACAAACACAGAAACAACCAATACTTTGACCCCCCATATACTGAGAACTGGCGCATGGACATCCTGAGAACAACGAAAGGAAGTTGCATAGTCAGAAAATAAGTAGATCGAGGAAAACGTATCAGTTCCAACAAGTATATCAAACTAGTCAGACATGGATGAAATGCCATTATATTCATCTTTTCATGATGCTGTGAAAACGTGATAGTCCAAAGTTGTCATACTCAACAAAATTCATGTAAAATGACTAAAAAGTTAAATTGTCAACATGCTTAGTCAAACTATTTCCAATATGTGAATATTTATGAACACTCTTCAGAAGAACCAGGAGCTTTCAGGTTTTATTACTTTTGTATCCTAAACCAGTGGAAAGTAGCTCTGAATACATATCAGATTAATGTGCAAATCATTTTAACTAATGCAATCTGCAAAAAAGAATGGAGTGACACCACCAGTCACGTATTCACAAGGACTAATAAATTCGATGATCCTGATCACTAATCAAAAACTAAGCAAAAGTGAATGTAAGTGTCGACAGAACCAGGTACATAGTATATGCAGTATCCTTGAAACTGTGGAATGTTCTACACTTATACTATTGGATGTAACAAAAAGTCTTAAGATTCCCAATAGCACCTGCAGTAACTGAACTATTCATTTCGCATAAGCTTCAACCAACAAAACCATACCTTCATATATCTGGCGAGTAACCCAGGTCTCCTGTGACCAATGCCTGTACTCACATAGGTTTCAAGAAACAAATTCAAAATATAATAGGGTAATGGAATATAGACCCAGATTAAGCATCTTGAATTATCTAGTAGGAACATACCGTTATCTGAGTCCTTCGAGAGGGAAACCTTTATGCATGGAAAGCAATCAACTCTATTGTCTTCTGTCCTCCGAAAGTCGAACACTATCAATGCTACAAAGGCAGTAACTTGAAGAAGGAAGTCCAGAAGCACAGCCAGGGCTATCCAAGAACAGACACAAAAGTTGGAGATAAGAGCAAAGAATCTGATTGAATTGTTCAGTTCAGATACTCATTATGAATAGATTGAAAAAAAATTAAAATGTAGGAGAGAACCTGCAAACATTGAAAACACACGGACGGCTGGCATAGGAATAAAAGTTCCAACTGCAAATGCTAATATCTCAGAGAGACTTGCCAGCGAAATAGAGGGCCCAACTTCCACAAGTGCATTACTTATGCGCCCTTCCAATGGCAAGTCCCGTGGTTGTCTCTTAGCAGCATGAACCAAGATACACATGTTATCCACCCCAACCTGGTCACGTCAGCATATTTGGTGTCAACTATCTTGATAAAATCACAGACAAACAAGTTCCACTGGGGAAGAAGGGGGTGGGGGAAAAAGGAGGTAATACTGCAACAGAAAACAGAACTAGGAACATAAATATGTAAAGCTATACGATACTCTTACACCAAATTCAACGAAGGCAAAGATTTCAAAGGAAATAAAAAAAGGGTAAAATAAGAATCCCCAATAAGAATTTAGTGAGAGAACTCAATAATCAGCAAACCCAATTAGCACCAGCACATTGACACCTATCAAAGAGGTTAAAGAAAAAAAAGAAGCAAAACATATGTGTGGCACTGATTTTTTGACTAAAGAAGCGTAAATCAGCCGGAAGTAGAGTAGCTCAACCAAAAAGCACCTATATAACTGTATAACTTATAGCTCCAGGGAAAAAAAAGAACTTACAGCCAACACAAGGAAAGGGATGACTTCCATAATGATAAGTGTCGATTTCACTCCAATAGCACTGAAAAATCCGACTGATCCAAGCACTGAGAGCAAGACCAAAATAACTCCAGAAAGTCCAAGGAGTACCTGGAATCCAAACAGAACTTAGAAAAGGAAAGCCCCAAATAACTGAATCTGTCATACATAACTAATAACAGTTAAAAGAATCTGCTTGACAGAACAATCTTTTGGACATTTTACCTGTGATTTAAAATTCATATTTTTTTTGCTAACTGGTGATGCCCAAATTTCATAAAGTTTGTTGTATGTCAAGTTAACATAAATACCATTCCCCTATTTATCCCAAATAAATTTACTAACACAATCCACTAAGAATATTTACTTGTAGTCCATGACTACCAGAAATCTAGAATGTACTGTCTCCAGTTCAGGCAAAAGAATACAGAAGAATCTGGTAAAGGAAAACAGTGTTATTACCCTTTTGGAATGAGAAAAGATGTACCAGAAGTAAATATAGAATTTTATTTTTTTTTGTAGTCAGTAAATAAAAGATGTAGATGTGCTTAATTATTTTAGAGATATAGACAACTGCAGTAAGCACCTAAAACATTGAACAGTGAGTAAGGCAGATACACACATTTCTTATTAATCATGACAGATGCAGTACATAAAGCAAGAAGGACAGAAGACTGACCTCTAAATGCAGCAAAATGAGAGTGTTTTTCAAACAAGATGCAAGTTCTGTTAGAGAAGCCTCACTGGGACAGGAAGGTTTCAAGAAGGAATTGTCGTAAACTTGAAATCACTGAACCACAGGATTGCTTTATACTATTTAATCAGGATTCATGACATAGACATATTCGGTAGAAGCACAATTTGTGACAATGTCCTGGCAGGTCATGGTGGCTTTGAACTACTGTAACTCCGGTTTGATAGTTGAATTAATTAATAATAGCACTCAGAATCCTTGAGCTTCTAAATGCTATGAAATATTTAAACAAAGGACTCAACTGACGCAAAGGTGAAATAGAACTTTGGCTTTGCACATTTTTCTTTTATCGACCAAAAAAAAGTATCTAAAAGGCTTTCACCAAAGGGTGAGGCCTAAGTAACTAGGTCATGCACATAAAAGTTGAACGCACTCACGCAGGGCTATGCATCAATAAACCTCAGGGAAACTATGGCTAGAATTTCTAAACTAATAATAAAAAAACAATGGTATGAGATTGTATTTGTGATACCTTAGAAGTCACGATGATGGAAGACAAGCAGGACGTGTCACCTAAAGTAAGTGATATATAAGCAAACATCACAACATAGCTGATCTGAAAATCATAAGGTTGAACAAAAAGTTAGAATACAGCTGAAAATTAGCAACAACAAAAACAACAACAACAACAACAACATGAACACAGGTTTAGGAACATGTACCACAATGGTTAGAATGTCTGCAGTACTCTCTCTTTTTAGTTCTTCTTCAATTGAGCTCTCAGATGAAAAGGACAGTGTCAAGTTTTTTGACTGAACCATCGTCAACAATTCATCCTGCAAAAACAAACTATCATGATTGACTAGAGAATATAAAATCTAAAATCAACAGGATAGAAACAAGTTTAAGAGAAGGGGCAAACTACAACCTGTAGGAAAACATTTATTCACAAGAAGAGATGGGGCAATTTCAACTCAACATTATAGTAACTACTAGCTGAAAAGTTTTATGTCAGAATTTAATTTGTTAGCACGTGGCATAGATAAAAAATGCAAAGCCAATATCAAATTAACAAAACAAAAACTCACTCAGAACATATTCTTTCTTCGTCTTTTTTTCTTACTGAAACTTTTGTAGCTAAAATATAATTCACCAACCAGAACGAAATTCTTGCAGTAACAATACCTTCCAGGCATGCACTTAGATGATTATATAATCTGGTCAGGCAAACAAATCAAGACAGGAACCATAATGACCACAACAAACAATTTCCCCTAATATATCCCAACTTCAACTTAACAAAGTGAAAACTACAACACTTCAGTGTGTACACATAACTATGGGCTGTGGATGGCAATATGCTCTTTTATATGTTCTGCACAGAGCACTCTACAAGCACTGTTATAGAATCAGATGCTTTCAAGTATTCTTGATATGTTTTGGCTTATCAGCTGTTAATGCAATATAGGGAATTGCCTAGAAAAGACAGCTTACAGATGTTTCTTCTTTAACTTGCTGTGAGTTCTGTAACTCCTATTTAAGTGGATTTGCTAACATATTACCTCTTTCATCCTTAAACTTCTATTAAATCAAGGGAAATATAGTCAACGTATCCGACACTTTCTAATTGATCACACTTGAATCAAAACAGGTAGATGCAGAACAAGCACACTTTTTTATGCATATGCTAACCTGTGCTAGCTGAATAAAGGCCTTCTCCCAGGCCAGAGCTCTTTGTGTTTCATTGCTTTCCCTATCAACTGCGTTGTTCACCGGATAGGTAACTATAAAGGCAGAAGCCTACAAAAGAAAATCATTTAAAAGCCGTTTGGAATCTGCCACAGTTGTAGAAAAGCAGGCCGCAGGCGAGGTACCTCAGTGTAATTGTTCCCAGAGAAACCACCCAGTGCAGTGCTAGGATCAAGTGGAGCTTTAAATGCACTCAAACATGACTCTGCAGAAGTATAATGCTTTGAAAAAACAAACATGGAGTCAGTATATAAAAATCATCTGAAAGAACATTTTTTATTTTTGTCTGCTAATACCTAGAACAGAGAGAAATGATATGATTTTCAGACCCAGGCAACAAATACAGCAACAACAACAACATAGCCTTAGTCCGAAAACCCTTGGGTTAGCAAGGACCAAACAGGATACACACCCCCACCAAATCACACATGCACACAAGGATGATACAACACACACAAATGAACGCTCATAACACACACAGAAACACAAGAAGCACACACTCAAACAACAAACACAAACGCAGATAGCTACATAGCAACGTGCACACGTGCATGCGACACTAGCCACAGAAACCTCAAGCGGAGATGACCAATAAACAAACAAATTACATGACCAATTTCTTTCCAAACATGGTGTGCTTTGCAGGAACATCGTACAGGGAAAAACCCCTATTTTAATCCCCTTTTTTTACGTCCTCTTATTCCCTATACGCAGTTAAAACAAGTTGATTACTGGCTAGAGAAATGCGTAGCTAAGAGGACAAGTTCTCCACTAAAAGGCACAGTAGCTAATACAGTGAAGATAAGCTCTCTGTACCACAAGAAATTATGGAAGAGACGAACAATGACGAACAAATTGGCTACCTTCACCTAGTTTCATAATTCAATCTTTCAAAATATGGACGATGAAAAATGCGACAATCTTAGGATGTAAGCTGATATCATAACGTAAAGTGCACATTTCAAGGTGAATTCTAAGTAAAATAGTAACCGTCAGGCGTCAACAAAATTATTATTTTTCAATTGGATTAATAACATCCACAAGAACATAAAGAATTGAACATTACTTAGAACTCTTTGGTTTTAAAAAATTATTTGTCAACAAGGTTAAAAAATGGAAATGCGGAACCTATATTGTTTTTTTATACATGATGATAAGTTTGCATTCTTAATACTGATCTTTCATAAAAATGAAAATATACGTTCAGATAAAGCAGTATAATAGAACGCATACCTGAATGCAGTATGCTACATGGTCCACTCCATTGTCATTGGCGAAATTGTCAGCATTCATTTTGAAGTACTGATGTTCAATGAAATTAAAAATATAAATACAAGGGCACAAAAAGAAAACAGAAATCAGCTATTGAAGACATGTTCTGTTTTTTTTTCTTTTATTTTAGATTATACTGATCACCAAGACAGCAAATAGGAAAGAAAGATACAAACATTTTTTGGCACTGTGTACTAGATAACAGTAGATATACTGCAAGCAATAAAGTTGGTACAACTATTGATCAACAAGCTAAAACAAATAGAAGTGAAGTTATTGGCAACAGAAAGAAGAAATTCGTCACAAAAACAACAAAATAAAACAACAACAAAAGGGGCTTTCTCATCATACAATAAGAAACTTTGCCTACTTTTATAAGGTTGAATGTACACTCTGATTAAATGAGTTGAAGCAATCAACATATCACAGACTTTCAAGTTGCACCAAGAAACAAGATGTTCTGGCTAAGAGAAAATGAGAGCTGGAGGACTTGGCATTATCATATACTGCTTTTGGTCCTCTCGGCCTCTCCACAACAAAATCTTCCAAACAAGAAATGAAAATCATGAGGTGGAATATGCCATCCTCCAATGTCACTAACCTATCCATAGCGGTTAACAGCTGAATTTATTACAATCACATCCTTTAAATCAAATATAACTATAACAGTTCACGACATCCTTTTGTTAGCCAGATGCTTCTTCGAATCCATCTATCAGTTATAATGATTGTCCCAGTTTCATAGCAAGTTCAAATTACTTCAATATGCACCAAAATAGAGTGATGAGTTGTCAATAAGTTTCAGGCATCAAAATTTTCAATGGCTCATTTATCTTAGACTTGCCAGTCATTCTCAATTCACCTGGTGATTGTTGAATATCAGACAATCACATTCCTAATTTTGACATGACAAACGCTGCATTCAAGCAAATGTGTCATATCAACTAATCAATGAAAAAAGAAATTAATGAACTCCAATCCATATGCACTCCATATAGTTTTCGGAATCTCTACATTGTGATCAACAATAACTGACTAACATGTATCATGTTCCATCTAAAGGCTTCGATAGGATAGAGATATATGACAATGTACAGAAAGAATGAAGGAGCATGTTTTTATGTATTTGTGGAATGCAAATCAAATGATTTCTATAACGCTACCTGTAAAATGCTTTGAGTGGCACAATCTTGGCCAAGAGGTCTGAAACAAATGTCAGTTAACGATATCAATGAGCCAGAAACATTTGCCTTAATGCCATCAACCTGTGAAAATTTGATCAAAATATTGAAAAGAATGCTAATTAGTCGAAAATAAAATAGTACCATGAGATTGATTTAGTTCAAACTACTTGTCGAGAGTAATTTTATAAAGTCTAATTTCAACTGACCTTCTTCTGTATTTCAAAGAGTAATTTGATATTGTCGTCAGTCAAGATACTAGGAGCTTTTTCTTGCCCTTCACTTGGGCTCGTTGCAATAATAAGCTGTGAGAAAGTATGAAGAATGTTACTCACAAATAATATATATTTTTCGTTTCCCCTATTGTAATAACCCTCCAAGTTACACCTTAGAGCTTAGTTATAAATCATTTGAGCCACAAATAACATTCATTCGACCTTATAACGATAGGAGAATTCATTACAACGCA
>ONZK01000293.1:25043-41052 GCA_900322385.1 Pharnaceum exiguum | reverse complement strand
CCTTGTATTCTCTACCGTATAGGGAATACGGCGGTAATAGTCCAAATTTGGGTTTGTTTTGCTTCCGCTTATCTTGTGTATTATAAAGTTTTGGCTATGGAAATTTGGGCTGTTACACCTATGTTTTTACAAAACATTGTGCACCGATTTTGAAACATAATGATTCCCCATGAAATTAAGAAGCCATTGGAAAAGAATGATAACATTAAGTACACCATTCTTATTCAAAACCCGTGAATAATCTAGAGAAGCACAGGAGATGACTTGTGCACAAAAAATTGATGAAATTGTTTCAGACAAGGTAAAACTTGAGCTCTGAATATCCCGAAACAAGTATCTTAAGAACCAGAACTTAATGATATATGACCACTGCAATCTACCTTAGAGAAACAGAAAACAAGCTGATCAACAAACCGGCAATTCAGGAAAAGAAATGCCAGTACATGACTTCTTCCGATTAATCAAAAGTGACGCCACTCAGAAAAACTAATTCTAACACAACACGTGCACCATCTTGATGCCATCTATAAGATATCCCCTACATGATCTCAACTCGTACTGATAAAATATAGATTCAAAATGAAAAAAAATCACCACAACAAACCAAGGCATCTTGCTAAGGAGAAATTTTAACCTGTTCAACTCGATAGAACGGTGCTAGATGATTGTCAAAAAATTGCTTCTCTTTTGCAGCCCTGCTTCCTGACCCAACCCACAGCTAAAAAAAGATATGGTGGTTAGAGATAAGAGATCAGACAATTATAAAGGAATACTGTAGACAATAAATATAAACTATAAAGGATAACTTTTCTCCTTTTCAAAGGATGACAAGCATTATCTAAAGTTGGACTAATTCTGGAGTTTGCATCGAAGTATTGACTTCCAATAACTTCACTAAAAATAAGTACTTGAAGGTTTTGTAGCCATTACACTGTAGTCCATAATCACCTAAAGCATGAAGATGGAGATAATTCTTTCAACTTCATAGGCATTGGACCTATAACCTTCATGACACTACAGTCATAAAAATTTTGGTCTATTACGTGAGGTCATGAGATGACACAGCCAAGTACAAATTTCCTTAAAATTAAAATGGGCGGTATCACTGTTATAGCTTTTAGACAAATTAGGATGATATGTGCAAATTCGCATTATTAAAATTCAACTTTGAGTCCATGAACGTTCCATCAACAACAACAACAACCGAGTGTAAATCCCCATTCAATGGGGGTACTCGGGGTCACGATGTACGCAACCTTACCCCCGTTTAAGAAAACAGAGAGGTTGTTTCCGAGATTGACCAATTGTTGCATTGAAGTATTGACTTCCAACAACTTCACCAAAAGTAAGAAGTACTGGAAGGTTTTCATAGCCATTTTGCTATAGTCCATGAACGTTCCAATTTATTCAAACAACAAACTGCCAACCAAAACTAAACTGCAGAATTGTCATATACCGTTATTGTGAAGTCTATCAGTCTATCTTCATCATTGCAGTTACAAACATACAATATACAGCCATACATGTTAGGAGACAAGAAACGATACCTTCTCAGGCCGCGTTTCAATTTTGAAACGAATCAAACCTAAACATAGAAAAAGGACAAAAGCCAGAGATGAAACAAGGACAAGAGTTGGTCTCCTGGCTACCCATGCCCCATATTTCCTGAAAGACATTCAGAAAGGTAAAAATAGGGGAAAAAAATGTCACCACAAGAGTAGAAGATTTTCCATGCTCTGCTCAACCTCAGGAAAGTCTCAACAAGGAAATACCAACCTATAAAAATTTGACATGTACACTTGAAGCACAGAAAGTCTTACACCCCCAGAGTCACGTTCTCCATCAAGAAGAATCTGAAGAAGAAAAAGAATGCTTTATTGAAAGAAAAAAAAATCAACGAGGCAATTGCATAAAGAATCTTAGTTTGCACAATTCACTATTTATAAACCAATACAAGTATACAGCATACAGATGGTGGTGTAGGCAGGCATAACATAATAGCACACACAAAATGATTTTACTGTTTAGAAATCAATGAAGAAAGGTCAAGTGGTTTAGTGTTTAAGTTTATATGTACTTGTAATTGCCAAAGAAACGTACCGGCAAGGGGAGATCTACATCTTTCTTTTCCCTCAAATGCATTTCGTCACTGCTGGTGACATTTGTCAGCGGTTTTGTTCTAGAAGCCGGGCTCATTTCTTTCTTCCGGTGAACAAAACCCCATCCAAGGAACACAGATACCAAGAAAATGTATACCACAGCCATTGCAACATCAGCGCATTTGGCCTAAGGTCATCACAGATGAACAAGATTAATAGAGGTGCAATATCAATGATTTCATGTGTAAAATTATTGTAGATTAGTGCAAATGGGCATTTTAATACCTTCAAGGAACCCATTTTTACTGAACAGGTACTACTCTTGCTTATGGAAGGAGGAGCTGAACTTGAGCATGTAGAAGACGAAGGACAGTCACCACAAGAACAACCCAGGGAACTATCTGCGCAAGAGTACGCAGAGAAATTCATGGGACTCATTCCTGAAGCTTCGGGTACATTTGATGTGAAGTTTATTGCATACGGTGAACCAGGAACATTAGGGCCCACTTGCCTACCAATGAAAGTATACAATCCTGCAAAAAACAATCAAGTTATAGGAACTATTGAATGAAAGGGTCACAGTACCCCAAAAATAATTAAAAAGGAAATCACTAGTATTGCTCAACAAAAGCTCCTTTGGTAAAAGACATAAGTAATTGAACAAATAAATAACAGCAGAGCTCATTTCAAACTAAACTCCACGAGAACACTTGCAGAAAATGGGAAGTGGTAGGAAGATCAACACGAAGCAACCCAATTGAACAAAAGAGAAATTAAATAGACTGATAGCAGGCCCTGTGTCCCAAAAAGATCTTTTCAATAAAAATATCCTGAAGTCAATCCTTGTTCATGTTTTTGATAACACACCATCATCAACAGAAATAACAACAATAACGAAGGTCAAAACACATCAAAACAGAATGATATTTGGCTTTAAGTATTACCTTAAGTAGATATTAGTTTTCCATCAAATTGATTAACGTGTTGCTCAGGACACTAACTTTCACATGGGACCCTAAAGATTGGGGGAGGAGAAGGGGAGGAGAAAGAGGAGATGAGAATTTATGACAACACCTGCAAGGAGCAAGTACATGAAAAAGAAGCACACCAACATTTCTATTTCCTCGGCGTATGCAATAAAAAATGTGATGGCAAGAGCTGAGCGTTCGTCAAAAGAAAGCTCCTATCTTGACCCCTCAATAGGAATCAAACTACTTTCATTCACACACACACACACACACACACACACACACACACACACACACACACACCACGCACACGCACACACACACACACAAACACTCAATAATTTAGATATTCATCTCATTAAAATGGGCAAAAGCTAGTCTCTTCATCTTGTCCCTTCCAAGAACCTGTACACTAAAACCAAGAACATATGACATCCTGGCATGTCTCCTTTACATCCACCCAGTAAGTAGTCCTGGAAACTACTATGTTGATTACAGCTATCAGTTTTTCAGCCATATAACAAACGGGAGCCCGGTAACAAATAGTTACTAGCCATACAGAGAACGAAAATCAAGCCACGTGAATAGGGGAATCAGCCTATACATAAGAAGCCAGACCAACCTTTGTAATCGTTAGCACCGCCACCAAGAAACTCTATTGCCCGGGTATTCATAGTACCAAACTTGACATCCTTGCAAGAGTTGTACAACCCTTCACCAAAAGCGTCAGTTACAAAAAATTCAATTGCATCCACGGTCAAATTGTTATTAACCTGAAACAAAACATAGATGAGGACTTGTTTTGATAATTAGTTAATCCCCATACTAGGGACTAGGGAGGACTGCATCAATGTCTTTGCAAAATAACTACAACACATCAATCACTGGAACTCAAGAACTGCAACAAGAACGTCAATGAGCTTGTACAAGCACCTTTCTTCCCACCTAATCTTTCCATTCTTATTAAAGATCCGTCCTTCCTTTCAACTCGAAACACGGTTACAACCCCCACCCCTATTTTTCCTCTCACTAAACAGTCGTTGATATCCTGTGAACCAAAAGCAATTGCTTCAGTGTACTACCTCTTGTATTAGATCCAGAACTCGTTATTCCATTAATTTAGCATACAATACCTACTTCGATTCCATTAAATCTCACTGTTTTCAAGCTTCAAACTGAGTGCTTTACACCCAGAGATTTTCATTAAATGCAAGTTGCACTCTTTGAGAGATGTTGGTTTATCACTGTGTGGTTATGTGTACCTAAAAGTCTATACTGTATACCTTTCACCACTTACTAATCTGTTGAAGAAGCATGTGGAAAATATTGACAGTGAAAGATCTCAGTATCTCTTGTTTCATAATATTAAGAGTGTGAGTCCATTCCATAGGTATCATATATTATTCGGTGGTACAAAATGCTTGACTTCCCAGAACTAAAGAGAAGACTAAGAAGTCCTCACCTTTTTGACAGAAGTTACATTGATGAATAAACTCTGATCAGGAGAGCAGGACATCTCACAAAAGAAATTTAAAAAATTCCGTAAGCATGCTGGACAGCCCACGAGAAAGGGAATCGCCTGCAAATAACCACACAATTCAAAAATTTGAAAAAGTAAAAAGAATTAAAAGAATAACAAACAAAAAAGAAAAATCTTGAATTACAAAAAGGTTCAATTCATGGATTCACTCTTGACAACGGTCCTTAATAAAAACGGTCCATCAGTGAACAACTTGTTCACATAGGAAAGATGGACCCTTGGACTCCGAGGTTAAAAAAATTTCTTACACTAACTCAGCTTTCCCAGGTAGTATAATTTGGAATATTAGATGAGGAACATGCTCCACTTTGCATACTTGTCAAACACCATAATAAGATCAGGTAACTACGGGTATCCAAATTTCAATTTTATGAAGGCAAACATAGGTTGGTAATTTCCAGCAGCTCCTTTAATATCACTTATAATAGACAACAAATTGAAATGGAATCCAGTATTGAAGTTATGAATCTCTTTACTTGCTGCAATTGGGTACGCAGTGTAACAAATTGTGTTTCTGTACAACAAACATCGCCAGTTATGGTCGGGCACAAACTCTGGATCTTTGAAGAAAATATAGCATCTGGCTGTAAAACATCAGGACAAAGAACAATGTCAGAATTGAGGAATATTATCAACCCGTCGTAAATTGATATGTCCCAAAATGAAACAGCAATGACATAAATTCTTCAGCCAAGGCCAAACAAGCTTTTAGTGTTCCTAGTAGCTCGTGAGATAAAAGTTTCCTGTTTTATTTCGGGGGGGAGGGGGGTAGAGAGTTTTCCATGAGTGACTATAGAGCTTCCAGTAAGTGATTTAACAACAGTGAACGGATGATCCGTCTATCAAAAAAAAAAGCGAATGGATGATCGCATGCTTCCGAGCTATAACAATGGCCTACACTACCTTCACTGCAGGTGTGTTTAAAGGGCAGTTCAAGACTTTTCCATCGCTTCGTGTACCACATATGTCATACATGGCACAGTATCCTGGGGCATGCCTTACCCTAATCATCAGAGAGATTCAAAGGAATTACAGTGTATAAATAAACAGGCTATATACAAAATGATAGTGTAAGTTAAGTAGAAATCATATCTGGCTTCATCCTCAAAGAGAGCACACATGTACTACAAACTAGTTGAGTTTATTTTTCCTATTAAACATTCCATCATTGATGTTGAACATTAAACATTGAAAATTGAACATATCAACATCTTCATTAGACTGTATTCAATTGTCAGGTATTTCAGCTTCATTCATAACAATTGATAGTGCAGATGCTACACTGCAACTCTGCAAGTCAAGTTCCATGAGTACTGGGCATTTTTTTTCCAATTTGACTTGCTACTAAAAACTGACATCCTGACAGTGCTTTATGAAATGCGAGTAATTTGTTCAACCATTTTGCATCTGATTCACTTCATCATACACCAAAATATCTCACACTTAAAAGGACAAGTTTTATACCCTGCTGTAGAGTTAGAAGTCAAAAGGAAACGTGGATTAATATGCTCTGCCTTGGCTATGATCGTTAGAAATAGGACCTGTACAATCAGAAGCCACTCATCAGTCAAATATTCATGCCTCGAAAACCTATCCAGGAGTTTATTTCTAATTAGAATACGTCCACATTTTTCTCTATTTAGGCAAATCTTCTCCCAATGTGTTACAATAATAACTTGAAAAAGAACCGATACAAAATAGAGGCTGCTACAACAGAATTCAGTCGTCCGACATGTACAGTAGACAAAGAAATGAGCAGTGTACTTGGCAGACGCTAACGAAGATTATCCAAATAAATTAAAGCTATCATGTTTCACACTAAATTGCAAATCATGAGAAAAGTACACCATTACTTTAGCCTACAAGGAAAATTTCACAACCTTTAAAGGGCAAAGATGCCAACTTGAAAATCTTTCAATACTGTACTGTATATTGCAAAAAAGAAAAAAGGTTGACAGAACTTCCTTTTCTGAGTTCTCAAATCATAATTAACACCACCCTCCTCACTTCCCCACACCATAATAGAACACATGCTTACACGCATGAGAAAAGTGCAAAAAAGTAAAAATAGGGACACTAAATCAATCTATAATTTGAAAAAGAGGGAAAAAGGACAAAATCAACACTTTCTGAGTCAGTATCAGTACAGAGAGAATGGGCATTTAATCATTGTGGGGCAGGACTGATCCATCTTACTTTAGGCATACATTCATATTCATTCACATTATGACTGTCAATTCCCTTGCCAACTTACATCAATATTAACCACAGTACCTTTTTCTATTCTATTTTGACACTATACTCAACTTTCTGAGTTTCTCCAAAACATTTACAGTATTTAACAAAAAAGGTTTCTGAAAATGGGTTTGCCAACTTCATAGTGGTAGTACAATCCCTTCACACACTTATACACAAGAAAACAAGTACAATAAGTGTGAAAGACCTTAATTGTCAAAAGTCTCACCTTCAATGACACTTAAGTGTGTTTTGTTCGTCGATATACAGTTCAGTTTTTTTAGTTCAGTTCAATTCAAATATAATTTGAACTCTCTTAGTTTTTTTATAGTTCACTTCAGTTTTCGTTTTACTACAGTTTCAATTCATATCTTTCTTTTTTTCTTTTTTTTGATTGCCCGTTCACCAAAGCTGCTCCGACTACATCAATTCATATCTTTCCGGCCGACCAAAACAAAAACCGAACTAAAAAAAAAACTTAATTGAACTTTAATTCTACATATAAACAAAACACAACCTAATGTGAAAATCTTCTAGTTATATATTTACACATGAAAAAATCAAAATTCAAAAAGAAATACAGTATATTCACAAAAGAAAAGCAAAATGTTAAAACATGAGAATATTTGGGTTTTAATGATCACAATAAATACTAATGTTAGTGGTTGACGTTGGGAAACAAAAAATGTTAAAGCACTGCTGAATTAAACAACCCAAAGCCCCTCAATTAATTCCTCAATTCTCGTGCCTATCTACCAAATACTGTACGTACCAAAAAAAGAAATTCCTATTTAAACAAGCAAACAAAACAAGCTTATATTTAAGTAATAATGAAAATGATCAACTGGGCTTTAAAAATTTATTAAGAAAATCAATATAGTTTATAAAATGGGTAATGAAGAACATGATGCTTATTGGTAACTGAAGATTAAAAAATAAAATAAAAAGAACCCTTAAATGTCAAAATTCTCAATGGGAGTAAGTTACTAATGACAGTCGTATAATTCGTTTCCAAATATAAACAAGGAAATATATCATAAGCTACTAAATTTACCTGAAGAGCAAAAATGGTGAAGAAAATCCTTGTATGAGCCGCCATTGTAGCAGCAGAGTTATGTTACTCTGACTCTGAGGAGGAGAGAGAGAGGAGTTCAGGGCAGAAAAACAGACAAACAGACAGAGAAAATGTTTGTGTGTTGTGTTTTGTTGTGTGAGAACTGAGAAGACGTTATATCACGTTTTCTGTTGTTGAACTCACTTGTGCTGTGTTGTGTTTAAGCTGTGCTTAGTTGTATAAATAAATAATTAAATATGATATAAGCTATGTATGCAGATAGATAGAATGATAGATAGATAGCACCGTTGGAGAATGTAATGTAAGCAAAGGGGCTTAGAGAAAGTCAAAAGGCCATCAACTGCTTATATGAATACATATATATATACTCGTACGAGTAATTATTAGTTGAGCATGACTTCACAGTAACAGACCCACAGCTAGGCTGCCTAGGCTAGCGGATTTTGCTATGATACGATTTGGAATAATTTAAGCATAATTATATTATTGGTTATGTTAAAACATAGGAATACAAAAATGCATCTAGAATATAATATGTACGATGTCTATCCCCTTCCCTCTCCTCAGGAGACTGCGATTTATTTATAGCACTGTGGGGCCTACTGTGACACTGCCAGACTTGCAGTGGTATGTATATCTTCTGCTAATATGCAGCACTGTTAAATGTGTTTTTGTGTTTTTTTAAGGTATCCAATGGTTAGGTAAAGGTTAAATATCGAGAGTGGAATTTTGGTGAGGTAAGTATGAGAAAGTTGCAAACAGAATTTCCATTTACTGAGTACTTTGATTGTGGGCTGCGGATTTAAAAAAGGGTTAGAAAATAGGTGTTGGAATGTTTTTGTTTCTGCTTTGGGACGTAAATGTCCTTGCTTTCGGTTGGTTTGTGACGGCTCCTAGGGTGAATTTCGGTACTTGGTTATTTCCCAAAGGCTTCTGATGATCTTCTGATGACATGATAGCTGATGTCCTTCTTCTAACTAGGAATTTTGGAGTATTCTATTCTAGTCTATGCCATCAGAGTAAGGGCATTTTCGTCGTCTTCAATTTGTTTCGTGGAATGATTATGAGTATGAGAGCGAATCTCTGGCAGTTGGCATCTGTGTACTGTGTAGGTGGGACATGTTATCTTGTGGCATCATGTAAAACCCAACATTTAAAAAGTTAATAAAAGGACTTAGGGCAATCTTAATTAGACTTGTCAAATGGGTCAAACGGTTCAGTTTCGATTCGGTCGGGTCGGGTCAGTTTGGGTCAATCTGAATTTATTATTTTCGGGTTAGGTCATTTCGTTTGCAGGTCTAATATTTGACTTAGTAATTGTATTTTGAGTACATTTGCTCGAAAATTTTCGGGTCGGGTCGGGTCAGTTCGGTTATGGTAAAATCCAGTCTTGGGTTCACTCCGGGTTGTAACTTTCAGGTCTATTTCGGGTTTCGGGTGGAGCGGTTCGGTTTGGGTCAGCGGGTTTGGCCGTTCGGGTCAACTTGTCAGGTCTAACCTTAATGGTAGTATTAAGAGATTTGTAAAGGGAGTTTTAAGCCTAATCGTAACAATAACCTTGTGCAACTTTTGTTGCCCTAAGTTGTTTTATACATTGAAAATTGTGAAGAGTTGTATCTAAGTTATACCAATAAGGTTGTCCTTGTACTAGTACCTTAGTACCTTGGTACACATTTTATTTAGAAAGTGCGCCTTTAAAAGAAAACTATGAAGAATCGAAAAAGAGTGACCTTTTAGAAAGTCATTTCCAAGATGCGGGTGAGGATAAAAACTCGTTTAAGGACATGTCGAAGTTTGTAAGCCTATTCTCCCAAACTTAACAACTTCAATTCAGTTTAGTTCAATTCAGCTATTTTTAATTTAGTACGGTTCAATTTATTTCAGCTCTTTTCTTTCGATTTTAAGAACTTGTGACCTCGATATCCATTCGTAATTCTTAGTATATCATTTATAAAAGCTCGATATTGATAGGGTATTAACAAGTAAATGTGTGTCAAAATAATTATATGCAAAATGTTCAGTCGGTTCACTTCAGGCCAGTTCAATTCCATCTTTATAAGTTAGGAGATCAGATCTGTAAGGCCAGTCCTACTACTAAAACAGTCCTACTACTAAAACTGTATAAGACAACCTCCGCCGATATCCTTACAGATGATTTCTCTTGTGTAACTTTAATTCTTTAAAAGATGGGGAAAAATAGACATAATTACAAGTTTTGGTCGCAAGAGTCGGCCTCTAATTTTTAATCCATTAAGAATAAAAATATATAACAATATGGATTGAATTATTATGAAAATATATAAGGAATGAACAATAATTCTTCTAGTTGAAGATGATTTAAAGTACACATGTCAATATAACGTCTTCTCTACTACTATGGTCGTGTGATACATGTTACTATGACGATTTCCCTTCTACATGTGTGATGATCTAATGTACGCATCTATTATCAAATTAATTAAGAAGCTAAATAGATAATCTAATTAAGGTGGTCCAATTAAATAGCTCAGTGGATAATTGTAATTGTCAATTATTATGGGTAAATTTTTTAGTAGGGGTAATATTGAAATATGGAAAACTTATTATTGATAGGAGATTATCTGATAAGCTTGCTCACGCAGCTTACCAAATAAGTTAGCTTATCTGTCTCCATAAGCCGATAAAACGAACACAGATTATTTGCATTAGTAGTTAAGCTTATCTTATAAGCTGAATTTGATATTATTATTGAATAAGATGCCGCTAAACTGCAAAACGATGAGGGCCCTAGTGTTCAAAAACTTGCATGGCTTTTTTTTCTTGTGCTATAATTAATTGAGCTGTTATATATCGCCCTATTTTTCTAGATATCGCCCTCGGCCTGAATGAAAATATATTATTTTTCCAACTCTACACTTATTGTTTTACAACACACATTTTCAACGCACGTTAAGACCTAGGGATCGTAGGTCCCGGCTCACGTTGGGATCGTAGCGCCGTAGGTTCTAGTGCTCGCCGAACTTGCACGTCCTAATTCTCACCGAGCGCTGGAACTTGCGCTCGTAAGTCTCAACGAGCGGTGAGACCTACGACGCCCAAGTCCCAACGAGCGATGAGACCTACGACACGTAACTCTCAATATTATGGTTCATTTTTATTCAAAATATAGATTAATAAATGCAAAAGGATTAAAAAAAATTTAGTGTGGTTACGTGATTATATGATGTATTTATTGATAATTAATTATATGAATTGATCATCTACAAGTAGTAAACTATAATTTGATTGATTATAAAGAGAGGGAGGATATCTTGAGTGTCTTTCTTCATTGTGTTTTTGTAGCTAAACTCATAAAGGGAAAAATGGCCATCAACTATCAAAATGGGGCGGTAACAAAAAAAAAATAGAGCGGCAAATAAGAATTGCCATGTATCCTTTAACTAAAGACACCATTCTCCTTTTTTAGACGGATTTTTTCATTTTTCATTTTTGATGGGATACTTCAATTATGTTAACTTTGCTAAGGGTGTTTTATTCGTCCTTAAGGATCTGAATTAAAACTGAAAACCTAAAAAAAAGCTAAACTGAATTTAACTGAAAAACACTGAATGCTTCTTTTCAAAAAAAAAAAAAACACTGAATGCTTTTGAAGTTGTAGGTATAATTGGAAAAAATTGAAAAAAAAGTGAACTTAACTTAACTAAAAAAATTGAACTATAATACTAAAAATGAAAAAAACACAACCTAAATATGGAGTTTATTACCGAGTAATAATGAAGCGTATTCCATTAAAAAAAAATGAATCGTAACGCTTGAACAACAACAACAATCGAGTGTAAATCCCCGTTCAATGGGACTCCCTCTTTGAGCGTTGTTTCCGAGATTGACCAATTACTCCATTGAAGTAATGACTTCCAACAACTTCACCAAAAATAAGAAGTATTGGAAGGTTTTCATAGCCATTTTGTTATAGTCCATAATCATCTAAAGCTGAAAGATGGAGATAATTTTTTCAACTTCATAGGCATTGGAACTAAACGGATTCTTCGATCGTGGAGATGCAGGGGATCGAACCCCGTGCCTCTCGCATGCAAATCGTAACGCTTGAACTAGATAGAATTTTTTGAATTGAACTAAACTAAAACTTAATTGATTGTTCATCAGGTCTTGGGCTCAAACCTCTTAGAGAGCACCTATTCCAAAAAATACCCGAGGCCATGCGTTAGGACTTAGGAGGTACCCTTTAGCCACGCTCCTGACAAAAAAAAATAATTGATCATAATTAAAAGATTAAATAAATTAAAATGTTAGTTGCACTGTGCTCAAAACTGCACGGTGAGTGATTATTCATTGTGTGAGGGCGTCTCCTATCCTACAGCCCATATGACATCAGGAGTGTCACTAACCAGTAACGTAACCACCTTCATCAATTCACGATTTCACGACCACTCTTTTTTGGTTTATAGGGAGGCACTAAGTCGGTAAGAATCGAGCCCCCAACCTTAAGGGTTGAAGGTGTGCTCTGTACCAGTTGAGCAACCCTCTCTTCTTTTTCACGACCACTCTTTGAAGCGTATGACTGTTGGCAAATTAAAGCGAGCACTTAAGAATCCCATTAATTGTCTCATTAACAAGTACTGTACAAATTACACCGTATGAAGGTTGCTCTTCATTCATCATCACGATCCGATCGATGTCATCATGTCATTGGGAGACGTGTTCTTATTAAAATGCAGAACTTCGCTAACTAGCTTAGTGTAACTACCACCGTATCAGTAGTTCAGTACCACTTCTTTCTCGGTTTGCTTTTAAAATCAATACTCCTCCGTCTATGTAAAGGCATTCGCTAGATATGGAATAGAAAATGCACACGCAGGTGACATTTGAGCACTTAGAGGAAAATTTAAGTGTGGTGGGTTTGGTGGGTGAGATAATACAGATAGTGGCATATTAAAGACTTGAGTGTCAAGCTCGTTGCACATTAATCAGCAAGATAAAGAAGAAGTGTACGTGTCATATATATGGTATACAACAACAACAACAATCGAGTATATCCCCATTAGATGGGGATGTTCGGGGTCGGGATGTACGCAACCATACCCCTGTTTAAGAAAATAGAGAGGTTGTTTCCGAAATTGACACATTGCTGCATTGAAGTACTCACTTCCAACAACTTCACCAAAATAAGAAGTGGTGGAAGGTTTTCATAGCCATTTTGATATAGTCCATAATCACCTAAAGTTGAAAGATATAAGATAAATCTTTCAACTTTATAGGCCTGAACCTGTCATATATATGGTATGTGGGTAGTAATTTGTACAAGTACAAAATTGTGGACACTATTATTTGTTATTGTTATTGCATGAGAGCGACTATGAGAATTGATAGGTGTGGCTACTAGCTTCTGTAGCTAATGGCCAAGTGTTAATTTACAATCTTGTTTCTCCAATGGAAAAAAAGTGCTAAGTATGTAGCAAATTGGATCAACAGATTGACGTGTGTGATGAAAGAGCAGAAGTGGAATTCATGATGCTAGTTTGAGGTGTAGGACCAACTTAAAGGTCATTGCAAGATTCTGGACGAGGGACCATTTGAGTTAATCAAATTAGGCAATGAACAATAATATTTGTCCTCCGATCTCTAATTGTCAGATTTGTCACACATTACATTTGTAATAATCACAAATTGTCAAATTTGCAAGATTCTACACAACGTAGATTATTGGGAAGAAATGACTGTTAACATTTTAATTAAAACCTCTTCAACTTTTTTTAAAAACAAAAGGTAAGAAGACGGGTCAATCACCATGGATTAATAACCCGAGCAATTAGAAATGAGGGAAAGGGGAATAATATTCCTCCCAAATTCTCTTGGTGGGTTCCGAAACCGTGGAAACTAGGGTCGAAAGTAACCAGTAAAGCTATTTTAAGGTTGGTATTAAAACTTCTTCAAGTATTGTAATCTATATTCTTTTATATTAGTCTTCTACTTTTTTTATTATCTGCCCATTTCACCGGCTCGTACATGTTAATTACAAATTATAATTACCGACATCAATCTCAAATGAACCTAATTAGTGAAGCTGAATGAAGTTGTTGTTTTGAAACAACTTAATTTAAAGCTTAAAGAGTGTAATTATCTTAAAAAGAGATAGAAAAGAGTTTTTAATACAAACATCTTAAGGGTTAATTAAAGGATTTTAAGTGAAGTGAGATAATAGATAGTTTTTCACAAAGTAAAACTAAGATAATATTTCTTATGAGTTTTGTGTTCTTTTGATATATTTTTTCTTTCAAAACAACACAAGGGTTAGAAGAGTGGCTAAGATATTTTTAGGGACTTTTATTCTTCATAAATAACCTTTTTTTTTAATGGTAAGGAGACCCGCCCTTAGGATTTTCATCTCGGACTGGCCTAGTGGCTGATGGGCTGGGCATTGGAGTGAAGGGGGGAGGGCGGAGAATCCTTCATCCAAGGTCCCTAGTGGGAGTTGAACCTCCACATTGGGAAATCAAGGCAACTACCACTAGACCAAACTGCCTTGGGTTTTCTTCATAAATAACTTGCTTGCTGCTCGTTACATATCAGTTCAATTCAGTTTTAAATACAAAACAAAACATATTGTAATCCTTTCGATGGTGCATGGTGCAAGTTTATTATCATGTAAATAAGATTATCATTAAAGTTAGAGAGGGAATGAATTTCATTGGAATCAACCTCTATTTTGATATATAGCATAAGCAATATCGTTACAAGAATTTGGGAACAACCTCTACCTTGATACTAGCAAAGCAAGTAAGCAACATCGTTACGAGATCGGGTCATGGGTATATGCCAATGTGCGAGTCCTGAGGCAATGAGGTTGTATAATATGGAGCATGAGTGATCATGATGAACACCGATCTGATGAATCGTGATCGTTGTGGTTGCCCACGCCGTAATTTGATGATCATGCAGAAACATTTTCAGATTCTTTTTGCTCCCTTTTTTTATCAGCTTATGCGTTTTGTTTTTGTGTGACTGAGCAAACACCATCATCCAAGGCTTCCAAGCGAGCCAAAGGCCTTGTTTGGGAGTTAGCAGTTAGTAGTTAGTAGGAGCAGTTAGCAGTTAGCAGTTAGCAGTTAGCAGGAGCAGTTAGCAGTTAGTAGTTAGTAGGAGCAGTTATTAGTTAGTAGGTGTAGTTATTTGGTACATTCAATGGTAGCAGTTAGTAGTTTTGTAGTGCAATTTCCTCCAAATGCTATTGCCAACAGCATTTTCCCAAGAGTAGTTTTGGCCCACCAAAATGCTCTTCACCAAACAAGCTCATTAGTAACTTTGACTAGTCAAACTACTACTACAACTACAACCTACTAACTACTCTTACTAACTACTACTTGCCAAACAAGCCCAAAAGTCGAGTTCACTAAGATAATTCAATTTGTTCTTGTTATGCCTCCGGCTTAGGGTTCCCCACCCCCTTTTGAAAAGATATTTCTGAAAAGACACCCCTTTTATACAACTTTTTTTAAGAAACCTCCTTACATGACCAATTTTCTTGTGAACAACCACCTAAACCTAATGAAAAGACCGAATTACCCTCGTTTGTACCTCAATCGCCTTTTGTGCGTATATCTTTGATTATTAACTTACTAATTCTCTCAAAAAATAAATCTTTTTTTTGCTAATATAATTAATATTACCTCATTAACCATAAGTAAATTAGTGTTCTTATTAATTTAATACCACCATCTCCTCTCCTTATCATCCCCAATCATCAATATACTCATTATCACATCACCATTAATGGTTAATAAAATCAAGCCCTTTCATAATATACTTTGACTCAAATGGATAAAGTATGTGAAAATATAATTGATATATATAGAAAAAGAGGGAGAGTTTAAGTAAATGATTGAATGACAAAGAAGTTAGGAAAGATAATGGGGAGTTAATTTGGGGTAGATTAATTAGGTTGATTATGGTGAAAGATGGGAAGTGCAATATAGCCTAATTAGCCATTGTCAAGAGTTCATTAAATTTTTATTTTCACTCTAATAATGATTACTATGATAAATTGATGCTAATTAGTTTGATAGAGATAATTTCTAATTTGTTAATCCAAAATTAC
>ONZK01000293.1:6378-18460 GCA_900322385.1 Pharnaceum exiguum | reverse complement strand
CAAATGGGACGTTTCGGTCGCATGGATTTAACTGATACGCCATCAGTAAAGGATCATGGGGGATGCCTAGATTTTATCGGGGCTTCCAGGTTTGGTAAATTTCGGATTCAGGTCAAATTTTTAAGTTCACCCATTTTTGTCGGGTCCAAAAAACGGGTATTTCGGCCGGGGAAATTTCTTCCGGGTTTATTTGATACTGATCCTAAGTCCTAACCAAAACCTGTCTCGAACGTGATGAATCGAGTTGAACCTAAAATGAAATTAAAGGTTGACAAAAATGATGTGACCCAAACATGACTCGAACAACCTAATTGGAAAATCTGAACTCAAAGATTCAGTTTATATAGTGATATGGTCATGTTGTGTCTACACTTTGTGAAATAAGAAAAATAACTAAATTACATTAAACTTAATTAGTACTCTTGAACAAACCGAATTGAATTAAAAAAAACAAAACTTTTGAACTAAAAGAGGAATTAATTAGTCAAGAGAAAGGGGGCCTTACGGTCAACTCAGAACAGGAATATTTTTTTTCCCTCTATGACTAAAGAAACTCTAACTCATGCATATTCCAAACACAAACTAGTCACATGAGTTGTCCATTATTTTGATACGACATTCTATGATTCTTGTTGTGATAATAATTGAGGTCAGCTAGCATTTAATTTGGAAAACCCAATACTGATCTTGTTTGGCAATTAGCTAAAGTTGATAGATGTTAGCTGGATTGGATAGATAGATTCGACTAGTTGAATTTGTTAGTTGTTTGCATTGACCAACTGATGTGAACCATTTGGGAGAGGATAGCTTGTTGATTTGAAGCTGGTTGGGGTGAAAAAACAGAAAAAATCGATCGCATCAGTTTAT
This sequence comes from Pharnaceum exiguum, assembly GCA_900322385.1. Classification (NCBI taxonomy): domain Eukaryota; kingdom Viridiplantae; phylum Streptophyta; class Magnoliopsida; order Caryophyllales; family Molluginaceae; genus Pharnaceum; species Pharnaceum exiguum. The sequence goes on along the minus strand of ONZK01000293.1, from coordinate 17,593 downwards.
TTTTTGGTCAAACTATCCAATGAACAACAAACTACCCAAAAAGCAGCTCATTGCCATATTAATTTTTTTCTTCTTTTTTGGCATCAACAATGCATTAATTTGTTACTTGTGTCGCTAGGATAGTTTTAAAAATCGGTCCGATAATCGACCCGATGAATGGGTCTCTAGATCACTATTCAAACCACTGAGTCACTTTTAAAAATAATTTTTAATTCATTTAGTATGATTTTTGTGCAATTTTAGTTTAATTTTTCTAGAATTTATATTAGATTTAAGACTGTGACATTTGAAAATATATTTAAGATAATGTAATGATATTTTTTAAAGGTGGAAAATTGTTAATGTTAGATTTAAGACTGTGACCTTTTTAATGAAAAATTAAACATAATAAATTCTACATTATTATACCTAATAAAAATGTTATGAAACAACTTTGGATTAAAATAAATAACTGCATTAGTAAATGTGTCGACTCTGGACCGGCATATCTGGACATGATCGATAATCTGACACAAAACAATCAAACCCGATTAGATGCGATTGTGTAGATCCAAACTCGAACCGAAATTCGAAATGACCCAAACTGAACTAAATCGACTCATAAGATTAGATCGACATGATTTTGATCCATATTCGATTTAGACCTAACTGATTGAACCCAAACCGAGTATTAATCGAAAACCCAAAATCAACCTAAATTAAGTAACCCAAACCCAAACCAAACCGATTCAAGATAACCTACCCAAATTTGAAAGCGTATGTCCTAACCTGAGCAAACCAGACTAAAATTCACCCAAACCCGGTATGAATTTTTTTTTTTTTGAGGGCAAAGGAGTTTCATTCATTCATTCATATGACAATAGTCGAAAGATACATACTCCTCTACGTTAGATGGACACTCCATCCTCCAAATTCTATCGCCTAACTCATAGGGTTGCAATCTAGCGAGGTGGTGAGCTACCCCATTTGCATCCCTACTAATGTGAGAAAAAGAAACAGAAATAAACGACGAACTAATATGAATGATATCATCTACTATGAGACCTAGCTCATTTTTTATTACTCTATTGTTACTAATAGTAGAAATAACCTTCAACGAATCTGATTCCACTTTAATCTTGAGTGAGTCCCCATCAAGAGTCTTCTCTAGGCCAAAGCGAATCGCCATAGCTTCCGCCACATCTACCGAAACGACACCCGCAAGCTGTCGGGTACCCGAGAGTAAAACATCTCCAAAGGAACTGCGGAGGACAAAGCCCAGTCCCACCCCCCAGTCACCAATGATTGTGGCATCACAGTTCAGTTTGGCATACCCGTCATCTGGAGGTCTCCATAACTGATCTTTTGTCGGTCTGATAGAGCTTGGTAGGTGTTTCAGCTCAACGCACGCACTGAGGTAATTATGCAGGAAAGAGCGGGCATGAGCAACAACATACCTTGGTGATCGAAACTCCTGCCTCCAGATGCGAGCATTTCGGGTACTCCACAAGTCCCACATTACTGTCAAGCTAAGATCAATTTCATCACGTACCTTGGATGATAGGATATCATGAATAGCTTTCTTTACATCGCCTTCCCCACAGATAGCCATGCCAAACCTTGAGACAACATCAATCCCGCTTTCCTCCCAGACCCCTTTAGCATAAGGGCATTCGAACAAGAGGTGCCATGGATTTTCCATAGGGTCCTTGCAGAAATCACAATCAGGTGAGACCTTGCATCGTCGCCTAGCCAAAGCTCCTTTCGTAGCCAATGTATTGCTTGCCACCCTCCATAAAAAGTGTCTGACACGAGGTGGGGTGTTTGACTTCCATATGTTATGCCAAATTGAGTCCGGACCTGAAGATGAGCTAGCATTCTTGCAGTCGAAGCGAGTCCATCGCATGAAATGATATGCAGATTTAACAATGAACTCCCCATCTTTGGTAAAGGGCCAGAAAACACAATCAGCGGGACAACGAGAGCTGAGGGCAATATTCAATATTTGATCAGCCTCATAGGGAATGAAGAAAGATCGCACCAACTGTTGCTTCCAGGTCATTGTGTTGTGATCTATCAAATTAGACACCAGCATATTCGGATCAAGGGTACCTTTGGGAGACACAGGTACACTCGAATGCGAGCCAGGGATCCAAGAATCAGCCCACACATTGATTTGTGCTCCATCTCCAACTCTCCACTTCGCTCCAAGTTTGATGACTTTGCGAGCTTGCACAAAGCTACTCCAGAACCATGATGGGTTAGACCCTCGTTCTGCCACCATGACATTGGACGATGGGAAGTAACGGGCTTGTAGAACTTGAAACGCTAGGGACGACGTATCATGCATAAACCGCCAGGTGTGCTTGGCTAGCAAAGCCATATTCATGATATGTAAATGTCGAAATCCCATACCACCTTCATCCTTCGTGCGACACAGCTTCTTCCATTCAATCCAGTGTAGCTTTTTCTCGTTATTCTTCTGACCCCACCAAAAGCCTGCAATGATTTGTTCAATTTCCTCCAGAAGGTATTCTGGAAGTGCAAAAAGGCCGAGTACGTATGATGGGATAGCTTGAGCCACTGATTTGATTAATACTTCTCTCCCTGCAGCCGAGAGAGATTTTTCCTTCCAACTTTTCAGCTTTCTCCAGACTCTTTCCTTCACAAATCGAAATACAACACCACGCGCACCTGTAAGTATTGCTGGCAGCCCCAGATATTGTGTATTGTCATCAAATTCCCTAACACCCAACTGCTGCACAATAGCTTGCTTACGTTGTTCTCCTATGCCCACATTAAAGTGTACTTCAGACTTATTGAAATTTACCAATTGACCAGAGGCTTGTGAGTATGTCTCGATGATATCAAGCACTACTTGAACTTCAGTCTGCGTAGCTCTCGTAAACACCAAACTATCATCAGCAAAGAAGAGATGGGTGACCCTAGGTGCACCATTGCACACTTGCAATCCACGTATTGTGTTGAGAGTAGCTGCCCTGTGTAATAGCCCAGAAAAAGCTTCGGCCACAAACAAGAATAGGTACGGTGATAGTGGATCTCCCTGTCGTAGTCCACGTCCTGGAAGAAACATTCCAAAAGGAGAGCCATTTACCATAACCGAAAAGGATACGCTCGATACACATTTCATAACAGTTTGAATCCATCTTGCTCCAAACCCGAACTTCTGCATAGCCCTTTCAAGAAATAACCACTCAACACGGTCATAAGCCTTTGCCATGTCGAGTTTGAGCGCCATTGTGCCTCTGTTTCCCCCCTTTCCTCCTTTCATCGCATGGAACAGCTCGAAAGCCACGATGGCGTTATCGTAAATGAGCCGCCCGGGTACAAACGCACTTTGGTTATGGGAGATAATGCTTGGGAGAAGTTGCTTTAATCTATTCACCAGTACCTTCGAAATCAGCTTGTACATGACATTGCATAGGGAAATTGGCCTGAAGTCCGTCATCAGCTCTACCTTCTCCTTCTTTGGAATCAGCACAATGTTGGTGTGGTTAAGCCTGTCCGGCATATCTCCTCCATTAAGGACATTCAGCACTGTTCCAGTCACCTTATTACCCACAATGTCCCAATACTTTTGATAAAAAAGAGCATTAAAACCATCTGGGCCTGGTGCTTTGGTCGGGTGCATCTGCCTGAGCGCTTGCAAAACTTCATCATGGCTGTAAGGGCTATCAAGAAGCGAATTCATCTCATCTGAAACACGAGGTTCAATTCCCTCCAACGCCTCATCGATATTAATAGGACCTGCAGACATGAAGAGGTTAGTGAAATGGTTTACAGCCACGCCTGCAATTTCTTCGGTATCAGCAACCTCCTCATTATTCTCATTCTTCAAATAATGGATAAAATTCCTCCTCTGTCGATTGGAAGCTTTACGATGGAAGAAACTGGTGTTCTTATCTCCGTGTGCCAGCCAATGGACATTTGCGCGGGCATGCCAGACCAACTCTAATTTATTTTCAATAGCGTCAATATTAGCTAGAATTTTGCGCCGATGAACATCAGACGCTGTTGTTTTCTCATTTTCATCCAAATTTGCCAACTTTGATCTCAGGCCCGAGAGCTCCTTTTCCATCTTGCTAAACTTCCGCTTATGCCATTTCCGCAATTCACCCGCAACAAGCCGTAAATTATGCACTGTGTCCACCCCAGATTGTTCCTCCCCAGTCCAATGCGTCCTCACAATCGATTCACATTGAGCCTCAGCAGCCCAAAACGGCTCAAAACGAAAGGGTTTCTCATGCATATTTCGTGTCATACCCTCCTCGCATATCTTGATTGGGGAGTGATCAGAAAACTCCCTTGGTAAATGAAACACCATGGCGTTGGGAAACATCGCTCTCCACTGATCATTGACCACACATCTATCCAGCCTACATTCAACACTATCGTCTCCTTTCTGTCCATTCCACCAAGTGAAAGGTGAACCCACGTAGCCTAGGTCCGTAACTCCTATCTCCTCAAGCACATCCACAAAGTCTGACATCTGTGAGAAGACCCTCGAGTTGCCTCCTCTCTTTTCATTGTCCCCACAAATCTCATTGAAGTCACCAGCTATGAGCCACGGTCTATCACTTGTCTCTTTTAGTTCTCGAAGTAGCTTCCAGGAAAGGTGTCGGTTCTCCCGTTCCGGCCATCCATAAAAGCCTGTGAACCTCCAAGGTACCCTATAGCCTTGACCTGAGACAATCACATCAATATGGTGTAGCGACATATGAAGTAAGTCCACCGTAATGGATTTTCGCCATAATAGCGCCACTCCTCCACTCCTACCTCTACTATCAACTGCAATACCAAAGAAATCTCGAAAATGCGATTTAACTCAACTAAATTCAGAACTAGCTAACTTTGTCTCACAAAGAAAAATAATACTAGGGCGTTCTCTAGCTACAAGGCGTCTAAGTTTTACAACTGCACGTGCTCTGCCAAGGCCACGGCAGTTGACACTTAGGTAACTCATTGGTGCAGGGAGGGCTGCTTTTGTGCAGCCTCTCCCTCTGGTTGAGTGCTTGTACCCTTAATCAATCGGACCTTCTCTTGACTGCTTCGAACACCTTCTCCACCCTCACGCTTCTCGTTGACTCCTTTGTCACCATCCCTCTTATCCAGTTTCCGTTTCAATACTTCATTCGGAACCACAAAAGATTCAGTCACATCTAATTGCATATACGACGATGTTGCCTTTTCAAACATTATCTTCTTTCTCACCCCAGCGCCTAACTCTCCTGCACGCAATTGCTTAAAGAGCTTCTCCTCCGTCTGTGACCCCTCTGACTCACGCCTCTTGTGCTTCATTGGGGATGCACGCATGAAGACGCCATACGGGTAGTTGTCTTTCGAAACCTCAGGGTCGTAGCCTTCACACTGCGTATCCACATGACCAAGTAAACCACAAATATAGCAAAATTCAGGAACCCTAACGTACTTGATCCTGTAGAAATCCTGCTTCCCATCAATCACCAAGGCAATTCCTCTCCGTAATGGTCTATCCAGAGGCAGCTCCACCTTAAAGGCGATGTTCTTCGACAGTCTTGTGCAATCAGACTCGTCAAACTCCAAAAAATTACCACCCATCCGAGTAGTAATGAACTCGGCCATCTTCTTCGTCCTTTTCAGTAAAGGCAAATTGTAACACTTGACCCATATCTTCACCGTAGAAAACACCACACCCAATGGATTCTCATTCCCCGTCATAGGTTTGAAAAGGACAAGATGGTCGTCAAACGTCCAGATCCCCTCATCTAACACACGCTCCTTGTCCACTTTCGAGAAAAACTGAAAGGCAAACAAGTTAAGATCCATGTTCATTTCCCGTACAGCCAAGCCACCCTGTGGCTTCCAAACATTCCTGAACGTATTCTCTAAGTGACGTGGGTTGAAAGATCCAACCGCATAAACCTTCCCCCACAAGCATAACGACACTTGCTTGGTCATATCCTCGTTAACTTCCTCCTCCGGAACTTCAAAGGCTTCCTCCTCATCATCAATCTTGAGTTTTTTCCAGTTCTCTACCAACGTCGTCTCCATCGTTTCCTTCCAAGATTGCTTAAAAAATTACGACAAGAAACACAAACCCTACAGTTTGAGTAAACTGAGGCCTCACAAAAAGCTACGTTCTAATCACCACAAAACAATACACAGACTGTGTTGGGGCACAAGATACCTCACATAAATTCACCGCAGATGTGAATTTAAGGAGCCTTAGGGATTAATGAATGAATTAAATAGTTATTTTGGTGGCTAGGGTTTTGGGGTTCGCTAGGGTTTTTTTTTTGGGAGAGAGCATTTCAATATCCCGGTATGAAATTATTACAACAAATGTAATTTCATTTTCTTACTTTCTCCCCTAAATTACTTTTTAAAACTTTTTGTTCGTAATGAAAAATTTATTTGTGGTCAAAGGGATCCAAAAATGGATAACTTATTGTTCAAATTTATATTCCAAGAAATCACTCTATTTTTTTTGAAGATCTCCTATTTTAACAAATTTAATTGTACTACAAATAGCACACATCTCCTTTACTATTTAATGTGACATTAGTTTTTAGACCAAAAAAAATGTGACATTAGTTTAACCAATTGAAAGATACAGAGTGTATAAATATGTAGAACTAGACCATGTAGAAATTTACAAGAAGCGAAAAAACCCATTTGTCCGATCTGAAAAACCTTGATTACGAACACAAAAACTCGACCTGCACAAGAAATTGAGCGAATGGGAAAACCGGGAATATCTGGGTCAAACCCGACCTAACTGAAAGGACCCATTCGTCTAATAAAATATTACAAAGGTACATTTTACAATTTCCATTTTTCAAAACATAATAAAATAATATATTTTTTTAAAAAAAAAAGTCAAAATAATGTTCAAATTTTAATAAAATAATATTTTTATCAAACAAAACAAAATGTACAAACCCGTTTGGTCAGACCCGACCAAAACCCGTTTTGACCAAAATGTTAAACCCGAAATGATTGAATTCGAAAAATCAAACCCCGAAAAACCGAACTCAAAACCCAACAGACCAACCCGATTACCAGCTCTATGTACAACCTATACCATCGCATAATATGTAGAAATGAATAAAACTACGGCGTACTTAAGAGTGATTCGCTAAATAGACCTATACCATCACCAAAATACTTCACTAATGATACTAGCTAGTAGCTGTAGCCTAAAACCAAACATTACTTTATGAATGGTACCCGAGCCTGAAAAACCTGACTGGTACCCGAGCCCAAGAAACCTGACCCGATGTAGACACATTTAAGATTCAAATCCGAAGAAATCTGACTATTGAATCGTTCAGTCGGGTTTGACCCATCATATTTGTTCATTTTCGTTTTGTTCCAATAAAATTAATATTTATTAAAATTTAAACAATATTTTAATTTTTTATTATATTGTTATTTGGAAATTTATCATTTTGGGTATCTGATCTATACCATAATACCAAACTGGGGTCCAAAGTATTCAATATGTCAAACACGATACCTGTACTTTTGAACGTTGTACCAAAATGGGACTCCAAAGAGTTTTTTGTCATAGAAATTGTCCAAGTTTGCAAGTAGGATTTGTCTGCATCATTGAGCTCACGATAAAATTCGAGAGAGAGACAAAGAGAGAAGAGAGTGGAAAAGAGATAGTGTTTTTAAGTGGGATTAGGTTTTATTAATATAAGAGTATATTTTATGTAGGAAAATATGTTTTCCCTCTTCTTTCCTTGTTTTAGCGGGGTATGTAATAATGCTGATAAATCTTGCGTGCAAAATTACTCAAATGACCCTAATTTGAACATATTTTGAGATGGAAAACGGCTTGGGGTCCTATTTTGGTACAACGTTCAAAAATACAGGTATTGTGTTTGACATATTGAATACTGTGGACCCGAGTTTGGTATTATGGTATAGGTCAGATATCCAAATTGGTAAATTTCCTTGTTATTTTATTATATTTAATAAATTGAAATAAAATGTTCATTTATGGATATTTATTGGACAAACGGGTCGTTTCGTACAGGTTGATTGAACCTAGATTTTATCAGGCTTTTCGTGTTCGGCTAGTTTCGGGTTTGGATTGAGTATTTTGTGTTTGTAATTGTAACCAAGCTTTTGTTGATCAGTTTATGGTTAGTTTCGAATTGGAAAAATTTCTATCGGATGTAGTTAATACTTAATATTGTACTATTCAAGTAGGAAAAAAATCAGAATATTAAATTTTTCAATTTGCGTGGCACAAATCGCCTAAATATGGAATGTAAATACAATTTTTTTCATTTCGGTTCAGTTTTTGTCAGTTCAGTTTTAGTTATAACTTTAATTGTCTTTATCTTTTTTCTGTTTAGTTTTTTTCAATTCAGTTTCAGTTCAGATCGTTTCAATCAACCAAAACACACCCTAAAACGTTAGCACCTAGATATGGCAAGAGTAGAGCCGCGGAAGCACCGTGTACATCAAGTCTCTTCTCTAAGTCCCATTGACCATCGTCCCTACTTAGAATTCTTGGTTTCTAATTTTCATTTGTATATGTCATTGTCAATAGACTCAATACAAAAATGCAATTCAGTGCCATTGCGAAGCAACCTCAAAATTTAAAAACCTACGAGTAGTAGCTTCCTTCACTAGGTCTTCTGCATTGTTTTCTCTTTTTTTAGGAATATGTCCCACATTAAAGAGAGAGTAGAGGTTTCTTCTGTATATAGGCTTATAGGGTTACTCCTCCTATTGCCAATTGGTTTTAGGATGGAACCCCTTTAGGCCCATCTATGGTTATTGCCTCCTCTCTCCTATCAGGGCCTGCAGCTGCAAGTGTACGCGCGGCCCCAATCTTAACAGTCAGAAATCATCTTTCAGATCTGATGATTGAGCTAAAATGTTGGCAGTTTCTTTGCCGAGGGTCATTGAAGTTTTGTTATTGTGCGTTGCATAGTAATACTCAATTAACAACGATTGAGTTCAGAATATGGGCTACTCAAAGTATGACGCAGAAGTAATAAATTGAGACTAGGCATTTATCACTATTACCGAGGAGAGAGTTGTTCAAATAATAGTAATCGCACAATCGTTCAGGTTGAGAGTTCGGTTTTTGTTGGTCTCAGTGTCTTCTTTTACGCAATTTTTTTAAACCACAATTACCAATTTAATGTTGTAGTTTATCATTTGGAGTAATGGCCTCAAGTTGTTATTTAAGACTTGTGACTTTTCACTTGTCCCATATTGGTGAGGAGAGAAAAACTAGTGTTTATTTATTGTTGTCCTATACTAGCTTTCAAGTTGAGTTGGTGAGTGGAGACTATGTTGACCAAGTTGTTGGGTTGATATAGACCACACACGCGCGCGCGGGCCGCCCGCCCGCCCAGCCCAGCCTGGGCCTGGGCATGGGCCTTGGGATCTTGGGTTCTTGGGAATGGCTCTTGGCTCAAGGCCCACTTGTGGGTGTGGGTTGGGTCTTGGCTATCTTTTTGAGCCTTGACTAATCAGTTTTTAGCTGTTAAGGTTTATTGTAACAGTTCATTACTGACATAGCCGTTTTTGACTATTCAGCATAATGGCTATTTATTTCTGGCCGTTTATAGCTGTTGGGTTGATTTTGTAACAGTTCATTAGTTACAAAATCTTAGTCTGTCCAGATTCATTTCGTCCAGGTTCATCCTGAGTTGCAGTATATAAACAGCATTCAGCTGCTTCATTTTGTACACCGAAACGCAGCTTCTCTTCCTCTCTCTAAACACATCTCTTCCTCACCATTCTGAGTCAGGTTTATTCCCTTCCAACTCTGCTCCCTAGAGTGCCCTACAGAGCAGTGATGTATTACCTTCGAAGAGAACCGATTGTGAGTTTGAGCATCTCGAACTGTCGGCAAATCTCTTTTCAGGCAGTGAGATCACTCACGATACAGTAAAAGTCTGAAACTATTGTCATTGACGGATACCATTTTGCTAACAATTGAAAAGAGATTTTTTGTTACTAGTCGTCAATGGCTCAAACAGAACAAACCACTGCTCTTCCTGCTATTTCCTCCTTCTCTAGAGCCTTACCAGATCTGTCCAAGCTAGAACCGTTGTCCGCCACTAACTATAAGCGGTGGTCACAGCGGCTCCTTACATACTTCGACCTTTGGGAGATTGATCATGTTTTGTTCAACGATCCTCCACCAGAGACCCTTACTGATCTTGCTGCTATTGTTATTCAAGTGCCAGATCCTGAACAAGTTGTGGCCCATGAACTAAAGAAGAAGAAGTTTGATCGCGCTAACAGGCTCGTTCGTGGACATCTCTTGACCCATATGCCTAATCACCTATTCGACCTCTATCAACCAATGAAGTCGTCTAAGGCAATATGGGACGCATTGGAGAAACAGTTTGGTGCAGATGATGCTGCAAAGAAAAATATGTTGTTGGACAGTGGCTGCGTTTCCAGTTGGTCGATGCAAAGCCCGTGATGGATCAAGTGCATGACTATGAGAACATAGTTGCTGATATACTGAACGAATGCATGAAGATGTGTGAGGTTCTTCAAGCTTGCGTTCTCCTGGAGAAATTCCCCCCTTCGTGGACTGCGTACCGCAATCAGTTAAAGCATAAGAAGCGTGTTTTGCCCTTGCAGGAACTTATTAGCCATATGCAAACAGAAGAGGCTAATCACATAAAAGACAAATAGGATTCTCTTACCCTTAACAATAACGTTTCTAAAGCTAATCTTGTTGAGTCTTCTAATGCTAATGCTAATGCTAATAATTTTGTGAATGCTAGGACAAAAGAAAAAGGCAAGAAGAACCAGAATGGTGGCCAAGGCAAGAAGCAGACTCAGTTTAACAAACCTGAGGGAAAAGTTCAGAAGCCAAAGGGTGCGTGCTATGTCTGTGGAAAGTTAGGTCATAGAGCCTACCAGTGTTCTCAACGCAAAGGACCACCACCCACTGCCCCACAGGCTAATCTTGCTGAAAATGACGAAGTCATTGCTGCTGTGATCGTGGAGGCAAATCTGATTGCCAACGACATTGACTGGATCCTCGACACAGGTGCTTCCAGGCACTTTTGTTCTAACAAGGACCTGTTCCAGGAGTTCCACGAAACTGCAGATGGCGAGCAAGTCTACATGGGCAACTCCAGTACCGCTGGAGTTTTGGGTAAAGGAAAGATTCTCCTTAAACTTACTTCTCGCAAATCTTTATCATTGAATAATGTGTTGTATGTTCCTTCCTTACGTAGAT
>ONZK01000292.1:0-10571 GCA_900322385.1 Pharnaceum exiguum | reverse complement strand
TTATCAAAGGCGTAACTCCTTGGCGTCCTCCCTTTGTTAGATCGATATTTATTTAGGCATTATTATTAAGCCCATCCAGATCCAACATCCCCACAATTCATTCTTCCACTAACCCTTGTTCTCTTTTTTCTCCTCCTTTTCGTTGCCTTCTCCAGCAAGAACATCTGCCTTTTCTTGTCCATTCGCTCTCTCACTCACTCACTCTCAACCTTCTCTCCCTCCTCAACTACTGCTACTACTCCACTCTCTCTCCTCACTCTCACAAGATGTTTCTCACAAGGTAATAAGATCTAGGGTTTTTTTTTTTTTTGTTTCTACCTTAAACCCCCCACCCACCCACCCAATCTGCACGCCTTAATTTATTTTTTGTTTTGCAGGACTGAGTACGACAGAGGAGTCAACACATTCTCCCCAGAAGGAAGATTGTTTCAAGTCGAGTATGCCATTGAGGCTATTAAGGTAAATTCACAATCTTTATATATTTATTTATTTAATTTGGGTCGTTTTGTTTTTTGTTTTTTTTTTATTTAAGCTTACTTGGGAATTAAATGTTGCAATTTCTTTTTAATTGATGTACAGCTTGGTTCAACTGCAATTGCGATAAAGACAAGTGAGGGTGTTATTCTTGCTGTGGAAAAGCGAATCACCTCTCCTTTACTGGTATTATTTTTGAATCCCTTTCTTTGTATCGTTTTGTTTCGTTTCTTGGGAAATTTGGAATGTTTATTTATTGGCTTCCTTACTTTGATATGTTGTGGTATTTTTATCATACTTGGTCCCCATTGCGGTATTTTTCTTTGTCTAGACATTCTTATAGCTGTGAAGGGCCAGACCCTTGTAGGCGCAAACAAAAATCCGCCTCTGGCTAGTTTTCATTATCTGGGTTTTGTAGTTTATTACTGTTTGGCTTTATTTGTGATGGGTGGTAGAAGTTTGAGGGTTTCGTTCTGTCAGCCCTTGGATGCTTGTGGTGGAATTGAGAGGCCGTTATCTTGTAGCTGTCATCTTTACATGTGGGGAATTTCAGTTTTTTCCAGCAGTATATCAGAGAATCACAATTTTCTGCAAATTCAGTTGTCAAACTATGTTTTCTTGAGTATGGTCTTTGAGTCTATAATTTTTTTTTAAGTATAGTTTATCATTTTGCGATGCCCCTTGATTTGTGAACTATAAGGCAGATAGATAGATAGATAGATAGATAGCGGGACTTTCTGTCGCACTTCTGTATCTTACTTTTTTTGTGAAGAATCTTCTGTATATTTTTCTTGAGGAATATTTATTAATGGTGCTCTCTTCTGTGTTTCAGGAACCCAGCAGTATTGAAAAGATAATGGAAATTGATGAGCATATAGGTTGTGCCATGAGTGGACTGATTGCTGATGCTCGTACACTTGTTGAGCATGCACGAGTGGAGACCCAGGTATTAACCTCAACTTTTGTTATTGTTACTTTGGATGCGAGCGAAGTTTTTGTGTGAATTGTGTGATGACTGATGACTAGTCTGTTTTATCTGTAACAGAATCACAGATTCTCATATGGTGAACCCATGACGGTTGAGTCTACTACACAGGCTCTATGTGATTTGGCGCTTCGTTTCGGAGAAGGGGATGAAGAATCCATGGTGAATAGTCTTTTCCTCACTTGAATATTCAGTACTTGTTGAATTCTTTTCTTTATGTTTGTGCATGATTTTGAATGTGGAGTGAAGTATCTTCAAGCAGTAAATATTGGTTTGAATTTTCCAAACTGGTGTATGTTGATATTGGTTTTACTTTTTTCATTTAAGCCGTGAAGTTTTCAGATCTGTCTAATTTAAGTTCTGATGTGCTTGTGCAGTCCAGGCCTTTTGGCGTTTCTCTCCTTATTGCAGGCCATGATGAGAATGGCCCAAGCCTGTAAGTTCAATTTGCCTATCAGCTGTTCTTTAATTTCCTCATTCTTCTTTTTGTACGAGAGACCCATGTTCTCATAGCTTTCTGAATTTGTTCTGTATTGAAATTTCTGGTCTCTGTTGTACAGATACTACACTGATCCCTCTGGGACATTTTGGCAATGCACTGCAAAGGCCATCGGTTCCGGTTCGGAAGGTGCAGATAGTTCTTTGCAGGAGCAATACAGAAAGGTAATCTTTTTACTAGTAACTAGGGGAGCTGCCCGTGCATAGCACGGGAGACTCGAGATGAAATTTTTTAGACAAGGGAAACTTGAGATGAATTTTGTTAGGCATCCGCATAAATTTCAATATATATACTGTCAAAAAAATCATTGTTAATATATATGAGTAATTGAGTACAAAATTGAGTACACAATCTATGTATAAATCTGTAGAGTTACTTCGCATACGAGTAGTTGAAGAAAAAAACATTATTGTCTCTAATTTGTGAAGTACATACATTCGGAGTATTAGATCCCCTCCCCCCCTTCTTCGACGTACCCTGTTCCGTTCCTAATCCAGATGGTATGCTCTTCTTTTTTTTCAAGCTCCTATGAGCGTAGCTGGCCATCCATAAGCCCTACAATAACTGTGGTGAAAGGAAAGCTCTGCCAAGGGGAACTGGAAATAACAAAATTATTAAAATTATCAAACAACAAATACCCACAACCTTACGAAGCACAAAAATCATTGCTAAATTTATCAAAAAACACAATAACCTACAAATTGAAAGGAGAACAACCTGGTGTTTGTCACCCATCGTACTGTAATGCTTGTCGCCCTTTTAGTCAATTTATTTGGCTCCAAACTCTTTACTGACAGAGGCTGCCTATGTAAAGTATACACATTGGAAGAAAAAAAAAACGGATTAATAGATGTTATGTTGGAGTATACAAAAAGATCAGCGTCAAATTTATTGATAGAGAAGAGAACTATACATTTCAAGGTATACATCTGTACACAGTAATGAAATTCCTTCTTTAAAAAAATTGTTGTCATCATACAGTTTACCCTATGACCGTTATAATTGTTTAAAGCTTTCTATTTGACCATAAGTGAGCTGCCTTTCTTTTTAAAAAAATGTTAGCCGAATGAATAAAGTTTGGAATTTTATGATTAAAAAATTAAATTAAGCCTCGTGTTATCAGCAATCTTACTCCTTAGTCCTTACCCACCTCAATTTACATACATATATAACATGTAAAGAAAAACATCTGGAGAACTCCCCTTGGTCCAACTTCAGATTAAATTGTAAGCAGGCGCACACAAGTATGATTCACCCGTTCGTATTTGTTAGCTAGAGATTTGTCTCCCAACTATCAATAGATATATATGCTTACAGCCATGTCACTAACCTCCGAAATACCAACCCCGAATCCCATCACTTTTTAAGAAAGAATAAAATAAACAAGCTGTGTCTACTCATCTATACTACCAGACGACAACGAAGGAAAATAAAACCTCAAACAAAGCAATCAAACGCAGCAAGGTCCAACAAATAGATAAGAAGGAGAAATTATAAGTGAGAAGAAAGAGGTATATACTGAGAATTGGAATGGAGTACAAAGCGGTACACAGCGTGATTTTTTTTTTGGTAGGAACGTAACAGATTAGAAGAGCGGTGTCACGGTGTGATAGACTGGTAGTAGATGAGTTGTCAAAGATGTGTTATACAGATGTCATAATATACACATATTTACCAAGGTTTACCAAAATGACCCTGCAAAACAAAGGCTTTGCAAAACGAAAACAGCTCAACAATTTCTCCTCGCGTACAACCCATTCTTAGAATATAGTAAGGATTTGAACTGCCATGGGATTGTTCTTTGTTGTGCAGTAGATCCTTCTAGTACCTTTCAAGATCATTGGTGGTTGTATCTTATCTTATATTTTTCACTCTTGCTGCAGGACTTAACTCTTCCTGAAGCTGAGACAATAGCTCTTTCCATCTTAAAGCAGGTTATGGAGGAAAAGGTTAGAACTTGTTTTCTTTCCATTGTCATCTCCCTGTTACCAACTGTATCATCAGTTGTCTAACCGAATCTTCGTTTTAGGTTACGCCAAATAACGTGGACATAGCAAAGGTTGCTCCAACCTATCACTTGTACACTCCAGCTGAAGTGGAGGCTGTTATCAGTCGCCTATGAGGAGCATGCTGCCTATATTGTTGTCCCTACATGGATATGGCTTGGTTTGTATTTGCTTCTCCCTGGTTAGAGATCCTTGTTAATGTGTTATTTGAATGTACTAAGTTCCAATTAAGGCTCAAGGTCGTCCTCATGGATTCTGTTAGAGCCAGAGCTGCTGTTACAGTAAATGGGACAGGTTTTTCTATGTCATGGGCTGTAGGCTTGCAGGATCTGCTTGTTTTTAACTTTGCATATTTTATCTAGAGTTGGTCATCCCTCCGCGTCTTCTCCTCCCTCTCTTGTCCGGAGAACATTATTTCATAGTAAAAACAACAGTCGTCTCTATCGATGTGGCTTAGACTGTTGGCGCATGATCTTATGCCTAGTTCATGCCTTGTACATATTCCGTAGATGATATAAGATGTGCTCTCCACTTGTAGAACACATTATGGAATCGAGGTCCTGACGAGTGACAAATGGAAGGTCAAATGTGACGTTTTGATTAGTATTTGCCCTTTAACAACACTAGTAGCAAAAACTTAGAAGAAGAACGAAAGTCAACATGACTATTGAGTGCGCTTTTGGATCTTTGATCCAACAGTATGGTGAATTTGTGGAACAGGCAACACTTACCCAGTTACACCCAGTGGCACTTTTGGCTCCATAAATTCGGTCTTTTGGCACTTTTACATCACACAAGTTCTAGCTTAGCTATAGCCTATGCCGGCGTGGTCTCTTCCTTCGTACGCCGTTGTTTGTGTAGAATTACTCTTGTTGTAGGCCTCGTACACGAGGATTACGTGTTAGCCTCTACTCCTCTAGTATGTTTTAGTGACATGGAAAATGGATAGGCTGAAGTTTGTAAAACATGACATCTGACGTGGTGAACAAAACATGAGGATATAGACTTGGTGTTTAAGAGCGCCACCTGTCACCAAATAACTTCTGAAAAAGATACTCCCTCCGGTCATCCATTACTTGCTTGATTTCCTTATAGAGATGGTCTTCTTTAACTTGCTTGGTTTCCATAAATGGGCTGGACCCATACACAAAAAGACTATCCTACCCCTACCTTCTCTCACCCACCCCACGTTACTTCTCCCTCTCATGTGTGTAATTTCCCATACCCCATCAGGACAAAATAGTCAAAATACCCTCACATGTGTGGGTTTCTTAATCTTTGTGCCAAAGGCAACAAGCAAGTAATGGATGACCGGAGGGAGTATGAAGAATACATGGCTATATGTTTCAATTGTTTATAGACTAGGAAACCAAATGTTGATTTCATTTGATTGATAAGATTTAGAGTCACCTGTCAATTGTCTCGCCCTCGTACTAATGACTTCGATGACCAATTGACCAGAGAAGAGCTGTTTTCAATGCCTTTTACTTTGCTTTGGTTTTTTCTTTTCAAATCTCCTTTGTCTTTTCCGTTTTGTGAAGGAAATATGTTCTCTTATTTTATTTTAGTTTCTTCCATTTGATGAATGGCTGGGACGAAAGTATAGTGCACTCTTACCAGTCGCAAGTTGCTGAATGTTAAACCAAGATTTCAAACGTGAAGTCACCATACATACATGCTAAGATTGAACTACCTGGATCTTTATGACTGTATCGCTTGTATTCCGCCGTCTTCAATAGTCAAACTCGAATGACAATCTTTTAGGAAAGAATATTCCGCAAATGGCTTTCACAACATGATCACATTTGTTAAGCTTTGTTTAGAACCCACATACCGTGTGAAGAGAATCCAGGTGACGGACATCATGTTCTCTTTGCGTAAATAAGCACTTTTTATCAATTGGATTCAGCTTAGTTTAACTCTCCTAAATAGGAAATGTGGAACAACAAAGAAACATCCAAAAATGAAATAGAGGAAGAACAATGGAAAACGTAGAGAGTATACCTTTATTCAATTCGGGTTCTCTATATTACTACTCCGTACTCATTATTCGACAGATTGTTACTGTACTAGTAGGCTATCGAACTTGCCTTCTCGGCTGACAGTATCAGTTAGTAAGTGCTGGTGGTAGATGAAGTGTTAACCTGTTACTTTTAAGCAGCTAAAGCCTGAGATAACAGGGCCTGGCTAGAGACGCCTGGTGCTTAGCTTAGGATGCAATTAAAGTCATCACCTTTGCAAGTCCGACTGCAAAGATGTTCGCCGTACGACGGACTCTGTCGTGGACATAGAAAATGAGTCTGCGAGTGCCAACAACATAAAAAACAAAACACAGGAGTCCAGAAGAATTTTCTGGGAAAATTGATTTCTTCATTTACTTTATAAATCCTACAAACAGTAGGTATGAAATTGATGTGCACACTTCAACATTTACACAGCCATAACGCGCATGCTTGAGCATCCTTGCCAGCTACGGATCCATAATGTCACAATGGGATCAGCTGAAATACAACAAGGCCATTGATAGTACACCAAACAGGAACATCCATCATTAGATTGACAGACGTCCACCTCAAGAAATTAATCTAGGAA
The DNA here is from genome assembly GCA_900322385.1 of Pharnaceum exiguum. Lineage (NCBI taxonomy): Eukaryota > Viridiplantae > Streptophyta > Magnoliopsida > Caryophyllales > Molluginaceae > Pharnaceum > Pharnaceum exiguum. The sequence goes on along the minus strand of ONZK01000292.1, from coordinate 4,015 downwards.
CATCGTCAAAACTATGATGACGAGAGAGGCAGGGATACAACTCATACAAGAAACTTCACCCTGACAATAATGGACTGTCATTTTCATTTCGATTTCTCAATACGCATCTTGTGAGACCTGAGAAGTGAGAACATGCAGCGGACAAAGAATCTCCTCATGCTAGCCATTGCACAGGTAAAGAATCATCTGAGTAAAGGAAATGAAAGTTTAGAGTGTAAACAGGTAAATGCCCATTCAGACAGAACGAGAAATATCTACCTCATTATATATAGGAAATCAAAAAGGTGAAAATCATTTATCTTACATGTTATAGATACAACCACCTGCTTGACAAAACAAAAACGTGATACTAAGACTGAATTGAATATTTATTGTATGTGCCGAAGGCTTGCTCATTTTCCAAAAAAAAAAAAAAAGGGTTGACAGAAATGTAAAGAGGGAAGGAGAACAGAGAGAGAGGCACATATAAATCATCTGATTCCCCACGACTCATGTGCACTTACCCTCCCGTCATAAGACAGTGAAGCAAAAAGCCAAGGCTCTCGAGAACTCCAAGCAAGGCCTGAAATAAGATTCAAGTTCATCATTTAGATTGACAGTTGCCACATAAAAGCTACAGGAAAGACGACTCAGCGTAAGCTTTACCATATACACTGTCTTCATAATCACTGAATGTGTAGATTAATGGCTCTCTCCGCTTTGTTGTTGGCTCTATCACACTATTACAAAGTCAACCCCCATGTTTTTTAGATAACCAAGCTTCAGAGGACTGTACAAGTCCAATAAAAGAGAAACAGAGAATACCTTTCAGAGGATGCACCCTCACCAGGAACAGGAGATAGCCACAGGTTAACAGCTGAGTCTGTTCCGGCACTCTGCATCAGAAATTTCTTAGCTTATGACTTAGAGATAACATCATACTCATATGTACAATAAGGACTATTTGTAGGATACTAAAAAACTTTTAACCAAGGCTGTGACTGACAAACAATTAAACGAAATGGAAGAGGTAAATTTGTAATATTAAAGGAATATCAAATCCTTCCACAGGATAAATATTGAATATAATGTAGGTTGATTTAAGAAAAAATATTTATTTATGAAGGCAAAGCAACATCATAAAACGGACACTTGTCTGTATCCTATAATAGCGTACCCCAGATACGCAGAAAATTACACACACAAAAACCCAAAAAAAAAAAAGGATCAAAACACTATATATTGGAGTCTTCCCACGTTCTGTACTTCTACACAACATTAATAATACTATTCTCTTTTACCTTCTACATATTATTCTGTCAGAGGTCTTTGTTTTTTTTTTAACAAAAATGAATTACTCCATACAAAAAAAGGTGAATCTCCAAAGTTTAGCCGTATTAGATTTCCAACATTGCAGAAACATCTCTTTCCTTCTTATTTGGTCCACTGCAACATGGAATCTGAAAACAAAACTGCTCTGATATTTTCTTCTATATTATCCTAACCTTCCTTCCAGAATGTCCTCATGATTCAGCAAATTGTTGGTGCGCATTTGTGCACTATATATGTCATAAGTGTCTGACTTCCAATGATCATGATCTATCTTTTGCTTGACAGTGTAATGACGCAGATGCTATTGGTGGTTGGAGTGACTGTGGCAGCATGTTTGTGGCAGACATTGTGGCAAAGAATGATAATGAATGAAACAAAAGCTGAAGTCGGCATCAAACCTTGCATGTCACTTGATTACATCGATGCTGGAAAGTAAATTTTAGGTTGCTCTCGTCACATATGGCCAAGTACTGTGCCTTGATGTGTGTATATTATGAAAATCCAACCGATCGCAAACTTTAACCGGTGTGAAGTCCGATTCTGGTGTCAAAATCTTACTGTGGTAATATGCAATCTCATTCGCTTTCTGCCGCAAACATTATCAAGTATAGCCTGAAAGGTTACAACCTCTTGCTTGTAGGCTGCAGGGTAATAAGCCTAATCAAACACTTGGATCAAGAATTGAGCAGATAAGCAAATCAGGCTACTGGCTGGTTGGCTAAGGCCTTGAAAATTTGTACGTTGGTCATTGTTCAGTTTGTAAATATTTCACAGGAAGCCCTTTGAGGCATCGATAGCATGACACACCGTGACACTCCCCTTTGAGGCCTTGAAGTGAGCATGTTGCATTTTTTCAGAATGCGAAGATTATATTTAAAGTGCTACTTTTTATTTTCTGCATTATAGAAATTGTATTAGTATTATGTGTGCCACTGTTTTTTTTTTTTTTGTTTAATTACTGGATAGGAGAAGACGAGAAGTTATGATAAAGTGAACGGGTAAACAGTTACCTGTTCAGACTTCAGAGTAAGGGTACCATGAACCAAATTTGGGTAATACGTAGTAATGAACTTGAGCAAGCTAGTGAAAGCTGGAAATACCGTAACTACGCTTGGTAACTGATTATTTTTTTCATAGAATCATATTTCAGAGGCAAGTGTGGTTTTACATCTGCACCTTTGTATTGGCGAACTTGAGAAAGTCAGACATCCGATCCAACTATCTAAGTAATGTTTTTTTTTTATATCCATTTAATACCGCACAAAAAAAACAAGAGTAAAACCTTAAATGGAGGCACTAGCAGGGTGAGTAGGCATTAGGCACTGCCAAGTCAACTGCCCATGGACTGTATGGTAAGTGTTGTTTTTTTCTCTTCAAGGCTGTCACACTAGGTGAGGTCAGTAAGTCTAAATCCGCTCTTTTCTCCTCTTCAAGGCACTGCCAAGTCAACTCCCCATGGACAATGGATCAATGTGGAACAGTTGTACTTAATGTGCTTCTTTATGCGTTTGACCTGTAATATTTCTGAACCCCCCTCCCCCTTTTTCTTCTGATCAGGTTGACTGGCCAATGACACACTAGTACACTACAGCCTAAAGACACAACTAAAAGGCTAATAGATTAAGTTCTCCTTTAAAGAAAACAAAAAACAGCAAAGTGTTTTCGGCTCCCAAGTGCGGATGGTAGTGCAGTAACATGTGGAAGTGAAAGGGAAATCAAACTCCTTGAAAATTTTGCCACTAGTAACGGTGTTCTAGTAGCATAAGACGTAGCTGTAACAGATGTGCAACCATACAGTAAACTTGCAGTACAGAAGAACATGATCGATGGTTATGCCTTACAAAGATGTTGCTAGTATTGAAATTTTTAAAGAGAAATTGAATGACACAAACACATTAATCTTAATCAGTAATCAACTGAAACAGAAGACTAGCAGCATTGTCGTATCAGATTGCCTACAATTACTGCTGGCTTCATAATTTCCCTTCTTCTACAAATCAATATCACATGGTACTATGGTTGATCATTTTTTGAGCACAAAAACAATAAAAAGGCCATCATAATAAACGTCATAAGAATTTTTTTTCAAGAGCTGAGATGCTTGAAACCTAGGAGGCCACGTTATTGGCTTCAGCAATTATACGAGTCTAATGAGCCTTCCATCTTCGAATAGCCTCAAATGAAACATATCCTCTTTGTCTCGACCTATAGCACCAAGTCTTACCCCTCTGGACTCATCAACATCCAATTGCTACAGTCTGGTTTTTGACAAGGGAGTGGGGGGTACAACACAGGCCTGCTAAGATTAGTTGAGGTTGCCAAGTAACCAGATATCTGCAACCTCATCTGGAAAGCGGATGAGGACGTGGAGAGTTGTTCATCCGCTACGAAAGCAACTATTAACATTCAATGTCGGGAGTAGAGCAAACTCCTTACAAAGAGGATCTCGTGCAAGTAGGGCTGGCAAAATATATGTAAATCAGTACAAGATGTAAGGCAAAGTAACGCTTTAAAAAGCAAAAGAAGAAGCATTTTACCTCCACTACAGGCCAAAGGCCTCCCAAGTGAGGCTGGCCAAAGGAAATCCTATATGTCAAATACTTCGCCCTACAAGCACCTCTAAGCTGAATACAGAGTTGAGCAAATGCCGGTTCACCCCAGTTGAGCCTCGATACTCCATCCAAATCCCGCAGAGCTCTAAACC
>ONZK01000291.1:9674-23223 GCA_900322385.1 Pharnaceum exiguum | reverse complement strand
AACCCCCCCCCCCCCCCCCCCCCCCCCCCCCCCAATCTGCACGCCTTAAATCTGATATATTAAATCTTTTTATTTTATTTTGCAAGACTGAGTACGACAGAGGAGTCAACACATTCTCTCCAGAGGGAAGATTGTTCCAAGTCGAGTATGCCATTGAGGCTATTAAGGTAATATTTATATTTAATCTGCCTTGATTTCATCTGGGTCGTTTTTATTTTTTGATTTAAACTTGTTTCAGAATTAAAAGTTGTAATTTTTAATTATTTGGTTCGTTGATTTACAGCTTGGTTCAACTGCAATTGCGATAAAGACTAATGAGGGTGTTATTCTTGCCGTCGAAAAGCGAATCACCTCTCCTTTGCTGGTATTTTTTAATTCTATCTTTGTTTCGTTAATTACTAAGCTTATTAGTTAGAATCATTATTGGCTTAGTTGAGTGAATTACTTTGATATATGGTATACAACTATAAATCTGGTGCTATTAGGAGTTCAATTTTTAGTGGATGTTTGTTGATTTTTTATGCTCTTCTTTAAGAGCTAATGGATCGTTTATGTTGTATTTGATTAATCTTACAATGTCTTGTATACACCCCGATGTATGCATGGACCCGAAAAATGAACAATGAAAATACTCCTTTAAAATGTAATGAATATTTCGTACTTGCTTTTAAGTCGGTGTATCAAACACTTGCTAGGTAGTTGCTTGTGCAAGTATTGTGCAAATGATGAATCGCTGTGTTGGAAGGAAAAAAGTAAAGATGAATGGGTTAGGCTATGTTTCTCGTGATTGTGTCATGTAAGTGGAAAATTTGTGACATGATCTCAGCATTATTGATTAGGAAAATATGTGTGCACCCGCTTTATATGTAATATGGGGTCACTACTCACTAATGACTAAAAAAGGATCACTAATCAACACTTTTTGGTCACTAGTTACCTCACATGGGTGAGAGGTGAGATTAAGGATTGTAGTGTCAGCGGTAAGGGTACTCCGAAGAGATCAAAATTAGGTTTTAGAGAGTAAAGGAGTGGAAGGTAGCTTTTAAGTTTATTTTAGAGATAGTCCTGATCTGTGTCCGTTTGTTAGTCTTGTCACTTTTTAGCCAGATATGAGATGCGGATTTTCTAGATGACCCAGAGTTGTTAACCTTTTGGCCATGCCTGTATCATGGTGAATGACTTAGAGGGAATGATTGAAGGAGTAATTTATTAGGGAGGATTAGTTGCAGCTGAAATAATTACTGGAGAGATGTTTGTATGAGTTTGGATGAGGGGAGATAAGTGACAGAGGAATGAGGATGGGTCTTTGATTTTTGGATTGATGGAAGTACCGTGTCTTTGATGTTAATGATGGTTGATATTTTTGTTTTATTGGAAGGAGTAGAGATTGTTTGAAGGGCGGATTAATGATTCTTGGAGGAGCAAGCCCAGTAACAGATACTGCCCTTTTGGAGAACATATTTTGGGCCTAATTCTTTCAGGTCTTGCCAAACTATTCAATAGGCCTGTAAAATTACTCTAGGAATGATTGCACCCCTATTCCACTCGATCCAGGCACAAGGTTTTGCGGTCATTATCTGTTCTTGATTACCTTTTATCCAACATCTTCAAGCTGCAAACATGTGACCACTTCGGTCTAGAATCATTAGATTTACTGGTTCTAAAAAAAAGAATCGTAAATGTTAATAACCAATTGATCAAATTTTATCATATTTGGTCCCAATTGCGGTATTTTTCTTTTTCTAGTCATTCTTATTACTGTGGAGGGCAAGACCCTTGTAGGCGCAAACGAAAATCCGCTTCTGGCGAGTTTTCAGTATCTGGGATAAATAGTTTACTGTTTAGCTTTATTTGTGATGGGTGGTAGAAGTTTGAGAGTTTTGTTCAGTCAGCCCTAGATGCTTGTCGTGGAATTGAGAGGCAGTTAGGTTACCAGAAATTGTATCAGGTCAACCCCTTTATCTTGTGTCCGTGGGGAATTTCAGTTTTTCAGCAGTTTTGATAGATGTTATTGTATATATATGAGAATCAGAATTATCTGTAGATTCAATAGTCATCTCTGTTTTGTTGAGTATGGTATTTGAGTCTATGATTTTTTTTTAATATACAAGTTTATCATTTTGCGATGCCTTGATTTGTGAACTTTAAGGCAGGTAGATAGCAGGACTTTCTGAAGCACTTCTGTATATGTTACTTTTGTGAAGAATCTTCTGTAGTTTATTTTTCTTTAGTTATATTTGTGACTGGTGCTCTCTTCTGTGTTTCAGGAACCCAGCAGTATTGAAAAGATTATGGAAATTGATGAGCATATAGGGTGTGCCATGAGTGGACTGATTGCTGATGCTCGTACACTTGTTGAGCATGCACGAGTGGAGACCCAGGTATTAACCTCAACTTTTGTTATTGGTTACTTTGGATGTGGGCAATTTCGAGTTTTTGTGTGAATTGTGTGATGACTAGTCTGTGTTGTCTGTAACAGAATCACAGATTCTCATATGGTGAACCCATGACAGTTGAGTCTACTACACAGGCTCTATGTGATTTGGTCCTTCGTTTCGGAGAAGGAGATGAAGAATCTATGGTGAATAGTCTTTCCTCACTTGAATATTCAGTACTTGTTGGATTCTTTTCTTTATGTTTGTGCATGATTTTGGATGTGGAGTGAAGTATCTTCAAGCAGTAAACAGCCGTCAAAAAAAACAAAAAAAGCAGTGAACATTGGTTTGAATTTTCCAAACTGGTGTATGTTGATATTGTTTTTTTTTTATTTCATTTGAGGCGTGAATTTTCAGATCTGTCTAATTTAAATTCTGATGTGCTTGTGCAGTCCAAGCCTTTTGGTGTTTCTCTCCTTATTGCAGGCCATGACGAGAACGGCCCAAGCCTGTAAGTTCAATTTGCCTACATGTTCTGGAATTTCCTCATTCTTTTTGTACAAGAGATCCATGATCTCATAGCTTTCTGAATTTGTTCTGTATTGAAATTTCTGGTTTCTGTTGTACAGATCCTACACTGACCCCTCTGGGACATTTTGGCAATGCACTGCCAAGGCCATCGGTTCTGGTTCGGAAGGTGCAGATAGTTCTTTGCAGGAGCAATTCAGAAAGGTAATCTTTTTACTCAAGGGTTATTCTTTGTTGTGCAGTAGATCCTTCTAGTACCTTTCAGGATCATTGGTGGTTGTAACTTATCTTCTATTTGACACTTTTATTGCAGGACTTAACTCTTCCTGAAGCCGAGACAATAGCTCTTTCCATCTTAAAGCAGGTTATGGAGGAAAAGGTTACACCAAACAACGTGGACATCGCAAAGGTTGCTCCAACCTATCACTTGTACACTCCAGCTGAAGTGGAAGCTGTCATCAGTCGCCTATGAGGAGCATGCCGTCTATATTGTTGTCCCTACATGGATATGGCTTGGGAAATTTGTATTTGCTTCTCCCTGGTTAGAGATCCTTGTTATTAATGTGTTATTTGAATGTACTAAGTTCCAATTAAGGCTCAAGGTCGTCCTCATGGATTCTGTTAGAGCCAGGGAGCTACTGTTACAGTAAATGGGAGTATGGGACAGGTTTTTCTATGTCATGGTCATGGCTGTACGCTTGGATCTGCTTGTTTGAACTTAGCATATTTTTTTCTAGAATTCGTCATCCCCCGCGCCTTCTTCCCTCTCCCCCTCTCTGGCAAAAATAACGGTCGTCCTTATCGTTGTGGCTTAAGACTGTTGGCGCATGATCTTATACCCTGTTCATGTTTTAAACATATTTCGTAGATGATATAGAATTAGAACACATTGGAATCGAGGTCCGGACAAGTGACAAATGAAAGATCAAATGTGACGTTTGTGATCTTAAATATAGCAGTTCCATTACCATGATTTGTTTCTAATTAGTAATTGCCTTTTTAACCACTCTAGTAGCAAAAAGAAAAAGAGAAGAACGAAGGTCAATATGACTATTGAGTGCGCTTTTGGATTTGTTTTCGCCAGGCGCTCATATTATTTCTTGGCCCGACTCTCAGAATTTCTGTAGTATATTGACTGTCCCAAACAATTAGTGGGAAACAGTATGGTGAATTTGCGGAACAGGCAAACACTCACATCCCGTGGCACTTTTGGCTCCATAAATTCGGTCTTTTGGTCACAAAAAAAGAAGGCACCACACATGTTCTAGCTAAGCTATATGCCGGCGTGCTCTCTTCCTTCCTACGCCGTTGTTTGGAAATGGGACTCCGCAGTCCGCACTATTGGTGTACTGGAATCCACAAGTGTAGATAGTATTATCTTATTTTTCAATCGTGTAAAAGTTTTTTAGCCCACCATTGAAGACTATCAGGTTCTTTTTGAGGTTTTGGATATTTTTTCGCCTTTGAAGAATTAGGAGTGAAGCAAATACTATTAGGAATCTCTTTTTCTTTGAGATCATGAAACAAGCAGTATGATTGGGTTCGAAAGTTATTACTCCGTGTCCTCGTGACATAATAGTGATAGTTGCCACAGAATCCAAGGAAGAAATATGCTGTTCTTGATGCATGCGCGCGGTCCATGTCCGTGGGTCGAATATTGTATTCTCACAATCATTTGGTATGGTAGCACCGATTTAAATATGTGATTGTTGGCCATATGTCTCTAACCAATTTGTGGACTTCTTGTTTGTATTAAGATAATTATCCATCATCTACCATGTTGATGAATGTCCTTTAGTACCTGTTACACTGTTTCGAACTTCAGTGTCCTCGAAGAGTAGTTGAGCAAACATGATCAATTTTGTCTTTTGCTCTTTCGATAGATGTCGTATAACCCCACATGTTAATGCCGGATCATACCAAACTACCAAAGTAGATTAGACGATGCACTCCAAATTTTTAAGAATCTTACCGCATTATTCTTCTTTTCTTTGCAAAATCAAAAACAATATATAAGCACTACTCGTAGTAAATTAGGTTGAGAACTTGAGATTCCTTTAGAGCGACAAATTATTAAAATGTGGTACAGAGAATTAAGAGCTCAACACTAGATCACAAATAATCTTATCTCCATTAGTTGAAACTAACACAAAAATCATAGAAAAACAAATAAAATAACTTAACCAACTCCACGCGGTAAGTTGGTACTACCCTATTTCACTGATTGGCATATCAGTCAGACAGTCACATAGGCTTGATACCAACCGGAACGATGTGTACTAATCAAGTAAAACCAGAGAAGTGAATGACAAAGTAAAGTAGAGATGTTACGAAAATGCACTCATCCACAGAGGATTTTTGAAGTGAATCTTAAGACTTCCTCTGGGTTACTTACTAACTGCAAAACATATACAAAATGGTGCTACTTTTGACTACTGATTATCATATACAAAATGGTAAATTGATTATCATATATTACATATATAGACATTCAACCAACACCGTTTTTTTCCTTCACTGGGATTCCTCTGAAGATAGATCAAGTGGACCTTAAACTTACAACAATTCGGTCTTCGACCATTGGTTCTATATATAATCGTGCCTATTCATGTAAAGATCGAGATGAAAATTATTAGCGATACACAATGATCGACCATTTTCGAATTGCATTGCATTGTCAATTTGTCGAAAGAAGCTTGCACCTTTAGATCAAAACATCAAAATGCTTGAACAAAACAGGTCTGTACATGTACAAAACTCAGTGATTATACAACAGAACTCTATTACTTGCCCAATTTCCAATCAAATAAATGAACTAATAGTAATTAAACATAATGATCAACCTCCAATTTTGATCCCGGACTCGAATGAAGAATAGTAGTGACTCTTTACACCATATTGTTCCACCATCCAAGAATATTTCACTAATATTATTCTCGTGAATCCAAATGATCAACCTCTCCTCCAAGCATACAAGACTAAGGAAAAGCCACCACTACTCCCGCCACCACTAGAACTCCCATAAGACCTTCCGGTAGCGGAACTCGAACCCGACGAAGAACTCCTACCACAATCACTACTCTCCTCCGCCCATTGCAACACGCTCGACCACGACCCGGCAGACGACAATGCCGGGGACATCCCCGGGGCAGGCGAACTTTTCCTCATTAGCTTCTTCTCTGGCCCTACCATCTCTGGCCACACACACCCACCTTCCCCTACTTGAAATGCAAACACCCCATTCTTCTGATAATTATTGACATTACTTCCCACCCAATTGAACACATCCCAATAAAATTCCACACCCATCCCATCAATAAATATCCTTTCATTCCCTCTAAATTTCCACGCCAATCTCTTCACAGTAACTTTTTTCTCCCCATTCACCTTAACACACAAGGACCCACTTCCACATTCTATCTCAATCAACCGAGTTGACCCTAGAATCTCAGCCCGAGTTGAGAATACTCTCTTCCCAAACACATGCTCCCTCCTAGACAACAGAGCCAACTCGGGCGTGTTCATAACCCTGACTCGCCGAGTCAACTCAGTCCATTGATCACCCAAGAAGAACTCCAACCTCCCATTGTACATTATCCCGAGGTAAAACTTTGACACTGGCTCGGCCGAGTTGGGCCCGGTGAACTCAGCTCGACTGAAGTCCCAGTACAACTTAATCTTTTCCTGTAGGGAGTCAATGTGGATTGACTTCGACCCGTGGCGGCGGGTCCCGAAGAGCGAAAACGCCGAATGGTGGAGAGAGAATGTAATGGAGAAGAACTCGGGGGCGTGTATGGTTAGGGAATGTGAGTATGGTGTCTTGGACCATGTTAGTGTTAGGAAAATTGGTGTATCACATAGGGAAGTTTGGTACGTGCATGTAACTAGATTTTCTTTTGATTTTGGTATTTGTGATGTTTGTGTTGAAGTAATTCTAAAACTTGGGCTTGTTGGATTGCTAAAACAACCTTGTATCATCTTTGATTGTTGTTATGTTTCTTCAGATTTGTCACACTAATAAGCTCATGTGAAGCTAAGCTAGCTAGCTATATGGGTTTGTATTTTGAATGGTACGTTTTGGTAAAGACAAATGCAACACAAACTTCGAGTGTGGTTATGATTGATGTTATGTCATGCCAAGGGACAAAGGCAATGTATATGTTGGGGGTGTTATAAAACTTGTGACACTATAATATAAAAATAAGTATTGGTTGCAAAAAGGAGCTGCAGATGAGTTGGGAACCAAAGTTGGCTTGATTTGCGCCTTTGATTTTGATATCTCTTTTGTGAAGTTGGTTCATTCACTTGCTTACACTTTAAGAGGTGAGCTGGGGGGCATTGGAGAGTAAGCTGTTTATAACTAATTCCGATGACTTTGATTTTAGTAGAATGATCTGCTAATATATATATCCTGTCACTTATGAAAGGAAGGAGAGCCTTTACCTATAATTTATATGGCCAATATGCCAATATGGGTCGTTACTTTGCTTATAAAGGGACTGTTTTTCCACATTCCAGCTTGTGTTTATCAGTCCTATCTATAGGAACATTATTTTATGAGCGGGACCAAATGGCAGCTCATTTGGATCATATAGACGGCTCCCTGGAACAGAAAATTTATTTATTTAATGATTACTATCACTATTTTATGTTGTTTAATTTTTGACAAGAAGTGTGCAACAAGCAGCAGCAAGAAGTTATATGTTGTTTTTCATTACGAGTCAATTTTAACATCCACTGAAATTTTGTGAAACTGTTTCATATATGAAACTGAGTACTAATAACCCATTTACTAGACAATAATGAACCCTGGACTACACAATAATGACCCATATCACCTAGTCTCATATAAGAACGGGTTCACAAAAAAATTTCTATTTTAACATTTTAGTTTTACTTCTTCTTTTTATGGTTATTTTCAATTTAAATATTTTTCAGTTACTTTCACCTTAACCATAGCTGGCGATGGGGCGGGTTGAGCCGAGTATGACGTGAGTTATAAACGAGGCGAGTCATATAAAGGTTGACCCAGGCATTAATTATTATCAGGCTAGTCGAGCCGACTTCGGGACGAATCATAGGAGTGCTTGCATCATATTATTTGACTCACATAATTTTATGACAGGTAAAGTCTAAGTCGGGGCGATCTGAATTTGAGTCGTGGCGAGTTTGAACCATGTCAACTAATGTTCGATTAATAAAGTGATATATATTATTAGTTTCACAATATTCACTTCAGGATCATTTTATGTTTGTTATTTTTACTTGTTTTCTATACACATAAAATTATTTTCTTTTTCATCTACTTCAAAATTCTAGCACATTGTTTTAATACTCTGTTTATCCTGGCACGAATTCAATAACGAGTCAAGTTAGAGTTATGAGTTGATTTAGTAGACAAGTCGAATCGAGGCAATTCGACGATTTATAAAACGTTAACCCAAACTCAACTCATCTAATGGGGCCGTGGAGTTCGAATCGAGTTAACTAATGGGGTGAGTCAATACGAGCCAAAAGCGATTTGAGCCGAATCGAATATGGGCTAACTCAACCCATTAACTTCATTAAATCACCTAAAAAACCTTATTAACTAAAAAAAATTAAATGAATCATTTCCACTTTTCAGACTTCATAACACTTGAATTTTCTTTTATATCACTTAAAATCTGTTGCAAAGAACTAAAAGAGAACCTAAGAGAAAAAGAAGCTCCCTCTCCCTAGCCCTAAGCTTATATATATGTCGTTTGGATCCCTCATACATCACTGAGCACAAGATAAATACTGTAATTAAGCATGTCCTTCACAATTCTGTCCTTATGCGTGCATCCTTCTTTTCGGTTTTGACTTTCTGCAACAAGAGCCTACAGGCTACAGCCCTTCACCGTACCGCAAGTTTTACATTCGGTTGTACATAGACGCAATTAGCTTAATTTGTGTATTTTATATACTTTGAATTCGGTACAACTAAGGCATTTGGTACTCGTATTAATTTAATTTTGTAGCCTATTAGATATTATATGACCAAGCAATTTCATGATACCCTTATGTTCACTAAGAAAATGTTGGTTGTTGACATTGTCTAAATAAATATGGATCGGAGTAATACGGAGTATGTAGGAAAAAGTCAAATGATCACTTTGCTGAAGTAGTAATTAAGTCACTGTAAGGTTTGCCATTTTCGTCATGTATCAGCAGGATTTCATGTTAATTTTCGTCATGTATCAGCAGGATTTCATGTTAATTTTTTTATATAAAGAGTACGTTACGTTGTACAAGTGGTGATCAGGTTGGTAGCTAACTAATCATCCACAAATTAAGAACATAATAGAAAGTCAAAACTGGAACTATATGTTTATTCATCCACTAAGGCTGCGTTTTGTTCGTCCGTTATACTACAATTTAGTTTTTTCAGTTTAATGTATGGTTCTTTTCAATTCCGTTCAGTTCAGTTCAGTTCAATATAATTTAGTTTTTGCACTTTAATTTAATTTTAGTTCATATCCTTTCATCCAACCAAAGCACATCCTAATTCTCTCACCACCACATCATTACAAAAAATTGTTTGTGGTGAGCTATAAGTACATCAAAGTTAAAATGCAATTCCCATGCGGTTTCTTGTTAGTGCATTGGTTAGAGCGGTGATAGGGGGTAGACCAAAGAAATACTATAGAGGGGGACCAAAAAATTAAAGGAAAAAATATGTATGAAAGCTGTAGGAATTGTACCATTCCAAAGGGAAAAATAAGGTATAATATGATCGAGGTAACAACTAAACTAATTAGTCTTATGGTTACTAGGTGTTAAACTAAAAATTTAATTTATACAAATTTTAGAACATGGAGGAAGTCGTGGCACCCGTCAGTCCCCTAACTCTACCACAATATGTTATATAAGCATTTGAAATACATATTGTTAAACGCTTTTCTAGGTCCAGTGCCTATGAAGTTGAAAGAGTTATCTCCATCTTTCAACTTTAGGTGATTATGGACTATAGCAAAAATGGCTATGAAAACCTTCCAATACTTATTATTTTTGGTGAAGTTGTTGGAAGTCAATACTTCAATGCATCAATTGGTCAATATCGGAAACAACCTCTCTGTTTTCTTAAACAGGGATAAAGTTGTGTGCATCCTGACCCGAATACCCTCATTTAATGGGGATTTACACTCGATTGTTGTTATTGTTGTTTTGTTGAACGCTTTTCAACAAAGAAATTGAGCCAACACAAAAACTTGTGTGTACACAATTTATATATGCATGCAACCAGTTTTTATAAATTCATTGTTCGCCAAAATGGTCACTTTTAATAGCTAATGACTCTTTTTAGTCATCATTAACCATGTCCAATATATAAAACAGATGCTCGTAAATTATTTTTTCCTCTTGAGCCAATCATTCATGTATGTACAACTTTATCAAACCAATGAGCTCAGAAACTCGAGATTCAACTCGAATTTGAAAAACTCTAACAAGCTCATCAAGCCGTGCTAGCCCAACTCAAGTGTGACTCCTGATTATCATAGTGTCCATAATGTGAGTCAATTTCAAATAAACCAGTTTCGACATCTTCCTCAGGACCAGCACTAATTAAAAATACCCCTCTGAGCATAATGGTCGATTTCTCTATTTAGTCATGCATGCATGTCGAGCCTGCACAACCATGAGCATGATCTTTTTGCGGCGGAATTCTTGTTTTACTTTTCTTTTCAATTTACTACCAAAGGTGATGATAGGTTACCTAAAAATGCATTGTAATTTCAGAGAGCAATCTGACACCCTGAACCTAATTAAAGAATCAAATTTTCCTGTCTACATGAAGCTAAGCTTTAACAATCAACTTGAACAAAAGCCAAAAACATAAACAACCAAACAAAATTCAGAACTCAGAAGACAAATTGAATAATCTTTCAATCGTATTCAATCATCATTTATCAAAAACATGTTTAACTAGCTATTCTCAACACCATAATCTCCACCAGTACAAGCACAAAAATTTAAAAACTTCAAACTTTTCTTCTTCTTAATAATCTTCTTTTGAGCAACATCAACCATCTCGTGCGAATTCCCATTAACTTCTTCTTCATCGCTTTCTTTCTGCACAACAATAACCCTCTTTTTCTCCTCTTTTTCTTTCTCAATTCTCTTCACTTCATACTCATATACCTTCACCAACAAGCTACCTTCATCCACCAACACGTTAATAAGCGTTGGCCCAATCCCCTCCGCGACTGCCCACATCATCTCTCTCATTGCAACCCTGAATTTCTCCACATCAACGGTCGATACTTTCCCATCATGATCATCACCAGTAGTGGTTTCTGTTTCATCGTGATCGAATGACATTGACTTTATAAATTTCTCGTTTTTTTGATCGATGATATCGTACCGTTCATCTACCCATCTGTTGAATTCCTTTGTATCTTCTATGAACCTGCGCATCATAGGACCATCGATCATTAAAATCATTTTGACCCTTTTTTTCGTTTCTTTGAGGATGTTTTTGTGGGAAACTCGAAGGTGTATTTTTGTGTTACCGACAAATATGTGAGAAGAGAAGAAAGGACGAGGAATAAAAGGGTTAGTTAGAGAAGGACAAGAACAAAGGCGGCTGGAATATTATTCTTTCTGCCCTTTATTGAATTGCTTTCTTGTGTGTTGTTCTTTATGGTTGTTTATAATGTTTCATGGAGTGAAAAATGTATAATAGTTATGTTTGGCCTTATATGTAGGTTGGGGGCAACACTAATTTTAGGGTTTTTAATGGGGTTATTAGTACGGGCCAGTTTGGTTTTTTTATGCCGTATGTTATTATATGACTTGTTGGCTTATTACCACTTACCAGGCTTTAAAGTTAAAAGCTCCATAGGTCCTTTTTGTTTTGACAACGGATACAAACTAAAAGGGGGAAGCTCGGACTATTCTGGCCTTGATGGCTAGATTATGAGCTTCGTCCACCTCTCTACGAGGTACATGAGTTATTTTACAAACATGAAATAAAGACCCTAAGTAACACAGTACCCAACAAGACAACTAGACATATTGTAAGCCAATCTCTTCAAGCAAGGTTCGCTATCATCATCGTTGAAAAACTTGCGGCACTTTCTCTTATCTCCAATTGTTTCCTTAATACCGACAAAACGACTGCAGACATCAGACATAAAACCTGTAGGGAGAACGTAACATTTGGTTTTGATCTTCTACAAAGCTTATGATCCTTTCTAATGTCTCGAGTAAAAGGAGGACAACTTTATGTTTGTTGCCTGCACCGAGTCTTATGGTTAGAAATGAAACGAAATATATGTTGCTGGGGTAATTGATTGGGGTAGACTTCTTCATAAGAGTGAGACAAGCTACTCTAACACGCTGTCTCACAAAGAACGTAATCAACAACTTTAACATCCTCCATATCAAATGAAGATCTTTTACTTCATCTTGTCTAACCAAGCCATACAAATCCTTAGTAATGTCAAAACTCGTTGAGCCAACAAAAGACTCTTTAATCATATCATGCAAAGCAAGATTATCAAGATATGGACTTTCATAGTTGGTCCTTTTCCAAAACTGGAAACATGAACCTTTAAGTTTTGATTATGAAGAACATTTGAATTCATCACTCCTTTAAAAATAACTTTCATTACTCAAGCCCCATTTCCTCACTGCTTCCTTCTTTGGGCGTAAATCTTCACTTACCTCTCTGTCAACAAATTGAGAAAAGTACCACTATCACAAGAATTCCCAACTAGACCATTAATTAATTAATAGGAGCCATACCACAATGGCTGACCTCAACATCACTTGCCGCTTCCGTATTCCTTTTCTGTCTTTCCCATCCCCAAAGGGCCAAACACCAACAAGTTCCGTTTACCATTCAAACTTAACCGAATTTAACCGAATTAGTCTCTCAACCTTGTTTAACTCTTTTTGCACTTCTAAATTATCAAGTGCTAAATCAAGCTCTAGAAAAATCTTCAAAAGAATTATCCACCATAACCAGTTCAAAAAAAAGCTTATCCGCCTTCAAAAGAAAGCTTTTAAGTTGGTCTTATTGAAAGAGAGGATCAAGGAACAAAGGATTTCAGCCCTCACAAAATCCTTCAATTTAATGACACAAGCAGCCATATTCAGATTTAAAGCAAAAGCTAGAGTATGAAACTAGTTTCTCCCATCGGAATTCAAAGGCAACAAAAGGAAAGGATTTTAATTGCTTTTTCATAAATAAGGAGAGCATCATTATATTGATTGTTCTTATACAGAACATTTCCTTATTCCTTAAAATATTAACACATAAAGGAATTTGATCGGGCTCCTATAGATTAAACTAATGAAGGAAATGATAAAGATCATCCTTCTTATAATTCTTCTGAAAGTGAATGGACACTATGGTAGACCAAATAGATTCAACGTCCATGATAGACACAAAACCTAAGGTAAGAAGGAGACAACTAAACCCAAAGGAGAATGACAAGCTAAACTTAAACTAGAAAAGAAACAAGAACAAGACCGATAAGTAGAAGAAAAAGTGGTACAGAAGACGGTGAAGGAACCAAGAGAGAAGAACAACCTTTGAATAGTTTTCCACTTCCAAGATCTGAAATAGAGCCTAAAAGCTCGAAGGGATGTCGACAAAAATAGCACACAAGAATTTA
>ONZK01000290.1:103401-125344 GCA_900322385.1 Pharnaceum exiguum | reverse complement strand
CGTTTCTCAAGCTTTCAAACAATTGTCATTAAGAATAGTCTTAAAATAAATATCGAATGCAAGTTAGGTTTACATCATAAGGCGTGGCAAATACCCGGTAGAATTACCGTGCTTACACCTAGAACTTTGGAACTTATTGAGCTAACTAGCTAGTTAGTGCACGTTTTTTCCCATATTTTTCTCTATATAATGGTAATACGGATGGGACTACCGCACTTAACCGGATATTGACAGTACATCATAGTATAAAAACAACATTAGTATTAGGGAGATGTATCTGATGTTCCAGCCTTTACCCCATTGTCACCCCAATGGTCGTTTGCCCTCTCATATAGGTGCATTCCTACAAAAGGATCGGATCTCAGAGTAGATTGTAACCCCCTCCTTGCGGCTGCGGTCACCTTACAGTCGTAGTCTCGGGACTGTCCCCACAGACCACTACATGTCCTTCAAGCGGGTTTTGTCATCACTCACCAACACCCTGGGAATGACTTCACTGGAGGTCAACCATCCTAACACTACTCCCAAGTTAGCACGCTTAACTTGGAAGTACTTATGAGATGAGCTTCCTTAAAAGAAGTTGCACATTGGTGGTATAGGTAGTCACATCAATCCTCTTAAATGGCTCATTTTTGGTGGGTATTACAATCACCCCCACTCAAAGAACGCAACGTCCCCGTTGCGGTGACAACCCCTTTGCGGACCAATCACAAGCCCAGAACTACCCACGCTAGGCAGAGGCAGACCAAGAACTCCTTTGGCCCCCATGTGGGAACTACTTTGGCATGTCAGCATGCGGTCGCAGGGTCGCTCTGATACCATTTGTAACACCCCGCCATTTGCGGCAGAGGTCACCTTATAGCTATAGTCTTGAGACTTTACCCACAGACTACCACATGTCCTTCAAGCGGATTTTTTCCTCACTCACCCGCACCCACGGAATGACTTCCCAGTAGGTCACCCATCCTAACACTAATCCCAAGTTAGCACGCTTAACTTTGGAGTACTTATGAGATGGGCTTCCTGAAAAGAAGGTGCACATTGGTGGTATAGGTAGTCACATCAATCCTCTTAAATGGCTCATTTTTGGTGGTGTTACATCCTTAGTCCGAGGTAATGAACTTTACTAGATCTAGTGGGATATTCTCCCCTAGTGGTGAAGCTACCGCCATGGCGGGCAGGTGCTCGGCACATGCGGAGCCCACCCATGACTTTGGCGCGGGGGGAGGTCGTGAGTTCGATTCCTCAATTCGACACTTTTTTTTTCGTTTTTTTTTAACGCACGTTTTAGTTATAACACGTTATGATGCCTTGCATCAAAAAGACAAAACTTATGCCTAACAGCAGAAGCGCAAACATTGTTTGATTAGTAGCTTTTAACTCATCAAATCAGATCATCCTTATCAGCAAAAAAATAATAAGAAACTCTTTCATCTTCTTTTCTTATCAAATTTCAAATCCTAAAATTTCAAAGAGTAAAGATCAATCAAGCCAACTCAAGCATACTTTTCCATCATAATCAAGGTTTGTATATTCTCATATCTTATTGTTACTTTTATTTTGTTTTAAAATTAAGCAAAGCATATGTGTATGTTTATCGGTATATGTAGAGTGCATTTCAAATAATTTTTCATGTAAATAAACATTTTCCTATGATCGGCGGTTTATGCGGACAATTTTCTTTTTATCTCGGCCGTAACGTCTACAAAAATTCCTGGCTTCGCCATTGTTCTCCTCTATATAATGATCGTATTTACTTTGTACACTGTACTTTTGGAACTTGATATCCTCTCGAGATAAGGGTCACATTTCTTTACTTAATTACCCGTGAATAAAAATTAAAGCATGAGTCCAAGTCCAAATAAAATTAGTGTGAACTTATTATATGAGATGTTAGGACAAGTCCAATTGTGTAAAGAAAAAGAAAACTTGGTAGAAAGGTACAAGACTAAATAATAGGAAAGGAAAGTTTCTTAATATTAAAAGGAAAAGTAAATTAGGAAAAAAGTAAAGTTTGTTTCTTAGTTTATTTAGGTTACTTTTTTGTAATTAGGAAATTAGAGTCATATTAGGTTTATGTCTTGTTCACCAAGTATTAGGAAACTACTACCCTATATATATAGGGGTAGACTATTGTAGAAATTGTAATAATATAGTGGAGAAACAGCAGTCGGTTGGACTTGATGTGATAAAATATTCTAGAGAGAGCTTTAGAGCTATGTGAGAATATTTTGCGGGAGGAGTTTGTATTACTTGGTTAGATTTGGAAGTAATAAAAACTCAAAGTTCCACATATTATTGTCTCTTGTTTCTTGCTTTCATTGGTAATTGTTTTTCCCTTGTGAGCTCAAATTTATTGTTAGTAGACCCATATTTCCTAACAATTGGTATCAAGATCTTGTGTTTAAAATCCGCAGCTGATGGAGGAGATGTTTGGATTTAAGTTGAAGTTTGAGTATTTTGATGGGAATACCAATTTTACATTATGGCAAAGCATGATCAATGATATCCTTATTCAACAAGGGTTACATGAAACTGTTAAAGATGAGAAGCCTGCTGGATGGGATTACTCGAAGTGGGAACGTGGAAAACTTCGTGGAACAAGTACGATTCGGATGGCCCTAGCACCTGCAATCAAGCAAAATGTACTAAAGGATACAAATCCCAAGGTATTATGGAGTTAGTTAGAGAAGATGTATGCTTCAAAATCTCTAACTAACAAGTTGTTCTTGAAGAAAGATCTTTATTCGCTTAGGATTGGTGATGAAGAAGACTTCCAGGATTATCTTAATATATTCCATGGCCTGATCACTCAGTTGGAGAGTTTGGATGTGAAGATTGAGGAAGAAGACAAAGGAATTTTGTTACTAGCTTCCGTAGCCAAGAGGTATAACTCAGTTGTTACTAGTTTGCTTGTTGGAAGGAAGACACTTGCTTTGGATGAGACCATTTAACACCCTGCCCTTTGCAGCAGAGGTCACCCTACAGTCTTAGTCTTAGGACTGGCCCCACAGACCACCACATGTCCTTCAAGCGGACTTTGTCCTCACTCACCAGCACCCTGGGAATGACTTCCCAGGAGGTCACTCATCCTAACACTACTGCACAGTTAGCACGCTTAACTATGGAGTACTTATAAGATGGGCTTCCTGAAAAGAAGGTGCACCTTGGTGGTATTGGTAGTTCTATCAATCATCTTAAGTGGTTCATTTTTGGTGGGTGTCACAATCACTACCACTCAAAGAACGCAACGTCCCCGTTGCGGTGACAGGCCCTTTGCGGACCATCACAAGCCCAGAATCTCCCCCGCTAGGCAGCGGCTGACCAAGCACTCCTTTGACCCTCATGTGGGCACTACTTTGGCATGTCAGCATGCGGTCGCAGGGTCGCTCTGATACCATTTGTAACACCCTACCCTTTGCGGCATAGGTCACCCTACAGTTTTAGTCTTGGGACTGGCCCCACAGATCACCACATGTCCTTCAAGCGAGCTTTGTCCTCACTCACCCGCACCCTGGGAATGACTTCCCAGGAGGTCACCCATCCTAACACTACTACACAGCTAGCACGCTTAACTATGGAGTACTTATGAGATGGGCTTCCTGAAAAGAAGGTGCACCTTGGTGGTATAGGTAGTCCTATCAATCCTCTTAAGTGGCTCATTTTTGGTGTGTCACAGACCATCACTGTAATCTTTGAAACGGAAAAGTTAAGAAAGTAAGGGCAAGGTGAATCAGGTACTAATGATAGAGCAGGTTTGATGGTTGAAGCACATCTGAAGTGGAAAGGTAAGAAGAAGGTCGGACCTCAAAAGAAGATCAAGTGTTTCTATTGCGATGAAGAGGGACATATTCAGAGGTTGTGTCCAAGGAAAAAGGAAGACTTGAAATAGTTGAGGAGGGCAAGTGAAAGAGGAGCGGTTTCACTCGCAGAAGAAGAAGGAGATGGCATGCTCTATGTGGAAGGCCAAGATTCCAAGGAGTAGCTCAAGGAGGATCCTAAAGTGGAAGTTAAAGAGGATCTCAAGGAGGAGATTAAAGAGGAGTGGATCTTGGATTCAGGATGTTCAATGCATGTATGCTCAAAAACATAGTTGTTTACAACCTATGAAGCTACCCAAGAGAAGACCATGACCTTACCTAATGGAGAAGAGGTAGAGGTTGAGGGTGTTGGAGAAGTTGAGCTAGTGACGTATGATGGAGAATTCGGAAGTTGGCTGAAGTGCAATATGTTCCGAAGATTAGGCGTAATCTCATCTCACTTGGAAGGTTAGACAACTTAGGATGTGAGTTACATGCTAAAGGAGGTTGCTTGAACATCACAAGGAAAAAAAGGGTGATACAAAGATTAATGAAGAATAGTAGGAATCTCTATATACTTGTAGGAAGAAGTACTAAAGGGGGTTTAGTTGGAGGGGAGGCATCGTGGAATGATGGGCGATGCACAACTCAAGCTTAATGAAGCGGGATGAAGGCACAATGGGGCTTGAGGGAAGGATTGTTAGGACAAGCCCAATTGTGTACAGAAAAGAAAACTTGGTAGAAAGGTACAAGACTAAATAATAGGAAAGGAAAGTTTCCTAATATTAAAAGGGAAAGTAAATTAGGAAAAAAGTAAAGTTTGTTTCCTATTTTATTTAGGTTACTTTTTTGTAATTTGAAAATTAGAGTCCTATTAGGTTTATGTCTTGTTCACCAAGTAATATAGTAACCACGAGGGGTAGACTATTGTAGAAATTGTAGTAATATAGTGGAGAAACACCTCAGTTGGAGTTGATGTGACAAAATATTTAAGAGAGAACTTTAGAGTTAGGTGAGAATATTTTGAGAGAGGAGTTTGTATTACTTGGTTAGATTTGGAAGTAATAAAAACTCAAAGTTCCACATATTATTGTATCTTGTTTCTTGCTTTGATTGGTAATTGTTTTTCCCTTGTGAGATCAAATTTATTGTTAGTAGACCCATATTTCCTAACATGAGACGTGGTTTTTAAAGACATATAAGGTTGATTATTGATCTCTCAGTGGTTATTAATGACCTCTCGTGGTTAATAATGACCTTTTGTGGTGGTCATTAATGATCTTTAATTTAGTTGATCATTAATGATATTGTCTCATCTCATAAATGAAACAGTTCACACAAATTGTCTACAAAAGTAATTCTAGAACTAATATGAAAAATCCCGTCAAAATAAAATAAATTGACAAGAAAAAAATTTAAGACATACAGAATCTAAAAAAAGAGGAAATTTTAAAGATGCATGTACCAGAAATTAATACCCTGCTATTATTGTTCTTGTTGTTTTCATGAGGTATACCAAAAGTGTAAATTGAGACATTCAAGAAATTTGAAACTGAATGGGAAGTTATTTCTTTTTCCCATTTTTGATGACTAAAAGTTTGATTTTGTTTCTTTTTAAGATTTTTCTGATTCAGCAAATACGTTATTAGCTTATCCAATTACCAATTTTACAACGTATATCTTGACACATGGTTATCATGCACATGCAAATATAAATAGGCTTGTGAAGTTGAGATTAATTAGTGCACCAGTGTTCAACAAGAAACACACGGAGTAATAAAAAGAAGACAAAAATAGGCCAGAAACAGAAAAATCTGCATGGAAATCTTTACTGCTTTCTTATTTTTGCTAGTGTTAGGGTGGATACTTCGGAGGTGGAATGAGGTATTGTACGTTACCCCAGTGAGGTTTAGGTGCTCAAAACTAAACACACAAATGCCACCAGGAAATTTGGGTTTCCCACTGTTTGGGGATACCCTTAACTTTATGTGGTATTATAGCGTCATCCGTCGTCCCGATGGGTTTATCAACTCCAAAATACGCAAGTAAGATACAAGAAATAAGCTTGCTTTAGTTTCCACTTTTCAACATTTCGTTTATTTTGAATTTAACACAATTATGCGTTTTAAATTTCCTATTCATTTAGCTGGGGACTAAAAAAAATCATATAATCCTATGCATCTCCTATTGATGAATATTTAGCTAGCTAGTCTCCCTTAGTCTCATATTTTTTTCCGCTTTTCTCTCACTTAGTGCTTTATACACTAATGATAAGCTGTCAAAACTTCAAATTCTTAATATATTTTAGTTTGATTAAGCTTTACTATGAACAAAACTAATCTCTTCTATAGTAAGATACTATAAGAATCAATTCAGTTTCAATGCTAGAGTAATTATTTTGTAAAATTTAATGACCAAATGGATCTATAAATAGTTGTGTTTATTAAAATGGAAAGATCAATATCGGAACCCGAATTTCTTCAATCTATAAAAGACGCCTACACAAAATGCTGCTAAACTAAAGTTAGCGATGAAAAGGAACTCGTTCGAAAGTGTTTGAATTCTACCAATTATATAGTTTTTGTCATGAACTGTATTTGGCTCTATTGATTTCATATCTTGTTGATGTTGTAGATGTCGTATGTATATAATTTGATGAAAAAACTATTTTCCCTTTTCAAAGCTAATAACTTAAGCTAGTTTCATATATTTGTTTTCTACACAGATTGAAGTCTTCTGCAGTAGTTAAGATCAATTCGATCATATAAAATTTTCTTAGTTAAGTACTTCCAAAAAATTTACAAAATTAAACAAACTCATTTTAATTTAGCTTGGCATCTAGTGTTTGCACTTTGCAGTCGATAGCAACAAGTTCTGAATCTTGATTTCATTATTACAGGTATGGCGAAAATGTTGGAGCTTATAGAACCTACTTATTTGGGGCTCCTAGTATCATAGCCTGTTCTCCAGCACTATGCAAGTTTGTTCTGCAATCAAGTGATAAGTTTCAGCAAGCTTGGCCTACTGCTGAAGCACAAGGACGCAATTCTGTTATAACGCTTGAAGGCGCTCAACATGATCGAATTAAGAGCCTTATCGTACAAGTCATCACTCGACCTGATTCTCTTTCTAGAAATTTGCATCAAGTTCAGCCCATTGTAGTAGACATGCTTAAATCATGGTCTGAAATGGGAACAATTAGAACACTCGACGAAGTCAAGAAGGTATAACGTTACGCACATTTAATTAGCAGTCGATCCTTTATACTGCATACAATACTTGTTTGTATTCGAAACTTTTCTACACCTTCGATCAATATACTAATTGCATTGTGAAGTGAATATATTATTCAATTCACTAAAGAATCTCAAAAATTTTAAGACTCACTTAAATTTTTTTTGTACAATTATACTGATCATCAAAGACTTTTTCTTCAGGTATTTTTGGTCTATTCTGCAAGATATTTTGCCCACCTTGAAGTAAAATCTCAAGCGGAAGAACTGGTGAAGTTAATGACTGGTGTCACTAATGGATTTAGAGCCCAAGCTTGGAATATCCCTGGAACAGCTTATCACCACGCCATCCAGGTTTGCTCATATAATGTTTACTTTTAAGTTATTCGTATTCTGCATTCTGTAAAATCACAAAATAATCCGTGATATACATATTTGTCCTATGAATCAAACTTATTAGTGTCGTAAGAAGCTTCTCAACATGCTAAGGAAGCAGCTAGAGGCAAAACGGCAAAACAAGATGAACAATGAAGGAGAAGATTTGGACCTGATGGATGGGTTGATGCTATTTAAGGATAAAGAAGGGAATTCGTTGACAGATGACGAGGTGCTTGACAACATTTTGAGTACCATTCATGGCAGCCATCAAGCCACTGCTTATTTGGTGACCTGGTGTCTATACTTCCTGTCCAAGGCCCCCCATGTCCTTGAAAAGCTAAGGGTATGTCAATTATTTTGGTTGCTCGTTACACTCTGATGTCCAATGTTGTTGAAACATTATCATAAAAGAAAAACAAAAATGGTCTGAGACCATTTCATATATAAGACATGGTCATTTATGACAGAAAAAGTTAATCAAAGACCCATAAGTGATCAATTGATACTGATCATTAATGGTTATTAGTGACTCGTCTCAAAATGATTCACATAAATAATTGTTCTGTAACAGAAACACGAGAAATTAGTAAGAGTATTGATTATTGTCTCATCACATGGCCACTTCTAAATTGCAAAATTTGTAATTGTCACTAAAATATACTCCGTCTGCTTTCAAAGCGTTTTTTTTAAAGCTAAATATAAACACAGTTTGGCCTTGATATTTTTATCTTTTCTTCTTAGTGAGATATGTCCTTTAATATATTGATGAAAAGGTTCAATTTCTAGTGCCATAATCATGAGCCCCTCTCACATAAGCTTTCATGACAATCATGTATATGTATATATGTACTTTAAAGTCATCTTATTCTAAGACGAGAGAGTTGCCTATGTGGTAGAAAGTACATCTTTAACCTTTGTGGTCGTGGGCTCGATTCTTACCGGTCTCAATGCCTGCCTTTACACAAAAAAAAAAGTCATTCTTATTTATTTATTTATTCATTTGCCCATTATCTTATCTAATTATCAACTAACAGTGACTGCATTATATATTGTACTTCGTATGCATGTAGGAAGAGAACATGGGCATGAGTAAAGAAAAGGGAGGACAAATATCATATGAAGATATCTCTAAGTTAAAATATACAAGCAAGGTATTTGGCTAACCTTCTTCTAGTCACAAATTAAGCGCTCTCACTCATGGTAAGGAAGTATAACGTGATTTTGGACTATCTCCATGGTATATACGGCATCGTACAACCCCTTTATTTTTCTCTCTTGGTTTACGCCCAATTTTCAAAAAAGTTGAAAGTCCATATTTATTTATTTACAAAAGAGGGTGTATACTAGAATCAGCCTTGTTTTATTAATTCTGAAATAGTAGATGTAGCAACAAAATTGATTAGTACCTTCCCAATCAGAAACAAAAATAAACATTGCTCACAAAAAAAAGAAACAAAAAGTAACATTTCACAAAAAAACAAAAAAAAAACAAAAAGTAACATTTCACATAAAATAATTTATTTTTTTCGCGTATGTCACTCTATAATTACTTAGATTGGCCTCACTAACTTTCTCTAATTAGATTCTTATCGCAATTCAGTTAATATTGTCTTGTGTTGGGAGAGAAGTATATTCACCTTTGACAGTCTTAATCAAACAATCCATTCAATTACTAATTTTTACTAGTATCTTTTTTTTTAGAACATGCAGTAGTATCTTAATTACCTTTGATTGACTTTGTAGGTTGTGGAAGAAACAATTAGAATGACAAACATTTCAGGATTTGTTTTCAGGACATCAATGGAGGACACTGAGTTCAAAGGTATGAATTCTAAGGTTGAGCAAATTGCTAAAGTGACACCTTCACATAATTTTGGTGAAATCCGGCCAGGGAGCTAACACAATTACGTTATTATTCCAATTATCCGTTTCTCCCCTTGAACCAAGGGCAAGCAAGTTTTCAATCCAAGGGCAAGCAAGTTTTCATGTTAATTTTGTGGCCGGTTGTGAATTAAAACTAAAAGATTCAATTTTGGATCTTTGTAGGTTACATGATACCAAAGGGTTGGAAAGTCATAGTGTGGTTGAGGCAGCTTCACACAAATCCCGCAAATTTTGAGGACCCCGCAAACTTCGAACCAGATAGATGGGATGTAAGTATGGTGCATTGATAAAAATTATATATCCCCTTTACTATTGATAAATAAAATTTGATTTTAATTACATGAGTACTACTAAGTAATCTGACACACAATGTAGGCTTATGTTATGTTATTCATTAGACCAATTCATGTTTTCTTTTGTAATGTACGGAGTAGTAGAGATTCATAGGACAATTCTCAATCTCCATAAGAGCTAAATTTTTATGTATATATACAGCTCTAGTGAGTTGTGTGAAACTAGATTGGTGAGATTTATTAGGTAGACCAGAGTTTTGAGATGCCACTCTCTTCAAAAATAAAATGAGCTAACGTGGATTGATCATGGAAATAAGGAAAACTATAGAACAGTCCTAATAGTGTACATGTACAAGTCCAATATTAGTGACACATTACAGTTACATGCTTATTAACAAACCCTTCATATATAATACACAGGTTCGACCAAAACATGGAACATTTCTTCCTTTCGGTGGAGGTGTAAGAACTTGTCCTGGTCAACAACTCGCTCGAATGAATCTTACTGTTTTTATCCATCATTTGTCAGTTGGATACAGGTAAGATGATTTCCCTTATACATCTTTTGATGATCAAGATGACAAGATCCACAATGTCGCAAATTCAGCACAAAATGATTTTTCACGTTTAATCCTTTATTAGCCATATGCACACCGTAAATAAACACAAAATGAATTAAAAAGAAAATTCTGGATTCTTTACCCTTTTGTCCTTTATGTATAGGTACTGAATTTTGTGGTTGCCTAGCAACAACAACAACAACAACCGAGTGTAATCCCCATTTAATGGGGGTGTTCGGGGATCGGGATATACGCAACCATACCCCGTTTAAGAAAACGGAGATGTTGTTTCCGAAATTGACCCATTACTGCTATGAAGTATTGAGTTCCAACAATTTCACTAAAAATAAAAAGTAGTAGAAGGTGTTCTTAGCCATTTTGCTATACATAATCACCTAAAAAAACAAACTACGTAATTCTTATATGGTACGCCTATGTGTATTTTAGATTGTTTACACCCCCTCTGTCCTACTCACTCTCTCCTCACCTTAAAAAGAAAATGCATAAGTGACTAGTAAAAGTACATTTCTACAATTGCATTAATAAGTTTCGGTAAAAATGCATTTGAATAGTAGTGAAATGCAGTCTCCTTCAGGGGTTAAGAGGTTATTGTAAAGATTTTATATAGGTCATTTTGGAAACAGTCTTCCATTTTTCGGGGTAAGGCTGCGTACATCAAACCTCCTCAATACCCCATCCGAGATGAGATTATATATGTTGAGTTGTTGTTGTTTTTAATACTTTTCTATATTAATATATATTAATTAACTAACTAACTAACTATTGTATCATTTCAATGTCACTAAATTCGCAATCTGTTAAGGTAGTTAGGCTGTGTTTTGTTCATGTGTACTAGTCGTTATATATGTTTAGTTTTTTCACTTCATTTTTAGTTATATATATTTTAAATCGTGACATGCATATACCATTTTTTCCAGATGAGTTAATGCATTCTATTTATATTGATGTCATCCAATTATAGGTGGAAGCTAGTGAAAGAAGATTCAACCATCCGTTACCTCTCACATCCTCATTTCACTGATGGCCTTGAAATTAAAATGAGCAAAATATAGTCTCTTGAAGACGTACCCCATCATGAGCTGTGCACG
Source organism: Pharnaceum exiguum (assembly GCA_900322385.1). Lineage (NCBI taxonomy): Eukaryota > Viridiplantae > Streptophyta > Magnoliopsida > Caryophyllales > Molluginaceae > Pharnaceum > Pharnaceum exiguum. The sequence goes on along the minus strand of ONZK01000290.1, from coordinate 114,087 downwards.
TGATGATTAAATGAAGAAAAGCGCGGGATGAGCAACGAACTTCAGTCAACAACTAGTGATCATTCTAGTTCCTACATTTCTGCTATGAGTTTGTTAGCTTCACATTTAGCATAATCTAGTGTACAATTAGGAATATTGTTGTATAAATAAACCATCGTGTACACATGATTAATCATTTGCAATAGAAAACTCTACCATCTCTCTCTGCTGTTCTTGCTCGGTTTTTTCAGTTTATCACTTCAACAAGTCTTGCTATTTGCTATATATATATTGAGTTTTCTTATCGACCCTTTAAAATTTGTGGTTTTCTTATCGAAGTAATTTTCTGCATGCGTCGCATTTCATCTATATATTGTGTTTTCTTATCGAGCCTTTAAAATTGTGGAACCACATAAGGAGGTTCTATCTATGTATTGTGAATGTTGGCATTGTACTAAAATAAAATGAATGAGAAGTGATTTTGAAGCTTTGTTTGTTGAACCATATGACATTGCACAACTTCACTTGTAGTAACATTTCACATTTGGTGTTTTTTTTCTCGGCACTGTAATCTCGATCTCGATCGTTACGACGTTACAAGTTTCTTTTTTTTTTTAAGATAAGAAATGAAATAAAGAATTAGGAGTGTCTCCTCTCGAGACATACTCCTTATCTGTCTCCTCTCGTTACGACATTACGACGTTACAAGTGGTTGCTCGTCAAGTCGTTTATTTAATTAGCACAGTAATTAATTCTTGTTTTGGATGGAGAGCGATTGCTAGCTTGCAGTGGCGGCCGGGCTTCTTGTGAAGTATTCACATAGAGCAAAACTAGACCAGAATTGCCATAAAAAAAATTTAGACCGGAATTGAGTGAAAAGTGACAACTTCACTTGTCAAAATGAAACACTATTATAGTATTTTGGACAAACACAAAAAATTGTGTGAACCCGTTTTATATATGAGACGGGGCATTAATGACACATCGAGTAAGGATTAATGACCTCGCGGGTAAGCATTAATGACCCCTCTCACCTAGTCTAATGACCCATCGGGTAAGCATTATTGACCTTCTGGGTAAGATATAACGATCCCTCTCACCCAGTCTCATTTATGAAACGGGTTCACTCAAATTTTTCTTCCACAAAAGCATTTGGTATTTGTGAAGGTCAGATGCAGATTATGTATAATAATACGAGATTTATTTTCTGTTACAATGGTTAGGTTGGAAGGGATTAAGACAATCTTTTAGCAAGATTTTCTACATTTCTCTGCTCTAAATGAAGGATAGTTCCTCCTAAATGCATGCCCATTAGTTCGCATGATATTGTTCCAACTTGCTCTAGAACGTGACTACAGTATTGTCTTATAAGTTGACTCATGGTGCAAACTGCCAACATCGTGGAATGAGTTATCGCATGGGAAGATTTCAAAAATAGACATTGGCATTTGGCCGTGTGTACGAAGGTTCCTCTTGGCAATCGGGTGTTCGTTTCATCGAAAGGATATTGCCGATTGGCAATGGTTGGTCAGACATTATTAAATAAATTTCCCCTTCAAAAAAGATATTGATAAAACATAAAAAATACTATAGTGTAATATACGTGGAGAACGGGACAAGTACACAAGCTATGAAGTGACAAGAGCAATGGTGAAAAACGAAAAAATGTTTGCGTGACATCGTGAGGAACTGATTATTGATAAAAATAAACATTGATTTAAAAGGGTAGAATACTAGAATATGCTCTTAAGTCTCATGTGCACTATTGATTTTGCGCTAAATCACCAAGAAAACAAAAGGGAGAAAACAAAAGGGAGTTCACAGGGAAAAAAAGATTAAGTATGGATTATTCTCGACAATTTTAATATAGGGATTATTTTGGTATAATTGGTACAACCCGCACAATTAGAGATTATTACCCGCAATTTCATTGGTCATGTTATTACTTGGCCTAAATTTGGTAATTTCAAGGTTTTACTAGCAACTTAGCAAGGTTGTTGTCTGAGTTCAAAATTGGCAACTTCAAAGTGACAGAAGGATCAAGACAATGGTGCACTATTGCTTGTGCTTCCGCAAGAAGAAATACCAGCCAAAGCATATGCTTTTAAGCAATAACACCGAGAGAGGAATACCTACAAGCAACAAGTGACATAAACTTAGATGGTGGCCCTGACTTTATAATCAGAACAACTAATAACAGAAACCAACTTACAAAGAAATATATGGCAAAAATGTAAGCAATATTAAACGGCTACTCCACCTTAATAACCAATATAAAGATCATCATCCCTGCATCATTACGTGCACCCTAAGCTCAACTCACCCCCATTCATTATAAATATGAAAGCAACTGCAAAGCTTGTAGTTTCTTTATCCTAACAACCATAAACCATTCCATTTTCAGCTTCTCAAAAGCTAGGACTAGTCTTATACTAAACATACACCCGACATATCTTAAAATGGACCATACAAGCTCTTCTGATCAAAGTGATGCAAGTGTTCAAGTACAGGTGGCCGAGCTAAAGAGGATAAGTGATGCCTATGCCCAAAGCACCACCATATTCGAGCCTCAAACGAGCGCGATTGACATAAGAGAAAGCAGTGCTGCAGCCTCTTTGCCATTAGCCCCTGAAGTTAGAGCCCCTGAAAAGAAGCTAACATTATTAGCTCTGCGGCTAGCAGTGCTTGAAAAAGCGGCTACTGGTCTAGGCACTCTCGGGTTCGTGTGGGCAACGGTTGTTCTCCTAGGTGGCTTTGCAATCACCTTAGAGAAAACTGATTTTTGGTTCATAACAATTATTCTCTTGATTGAAGGAGCTAGGATATTCAGCAGGAGCCATGAGCTTGAATGGCAACATCAAGCCACATGGTCTTTAGCTGATGCAGGGCTTAACAGTTTCCGATTGTTAAAGTCAAGCTCCAACACTGTCTGGAAAGCCGTAAAATCAGTTTTCAGGCCAATTATTCGAGGGAAAAACTTTGAAAGTAGGCATATAAGAAAGGCAGCCACCAATGGAAATAGGCTGGAAAAATGGAACCTGCAGCATTTGCAGACAAGAAGATGGGAAACTTCAGATGTGCCACTTTTACCATATGCTCCTTGGGTTTTTCTGTCGAAAAACATCAGTAAAATCCTTCAGTGGCTTCAAGTTTTGGCTGCAATTGCTTGCGTTGTTCTGTCTTTGCTGAAGCTGATTAGACGAGACTTCGGAGATGTACAAAAAGGAGATACTGACAAACGCAACAGAAAATCAGCCCTGACAATCTTTTACAGTCTCGCGTTGGCTGAGGCCTTGTTGTTTTTGCTTGAGAAATTCTACTGGGAGTTGAAGGTAATATACTGTAAAGTAATCGAAAAGGTCAATGAAGAGTGTGAATTAGGCCCTTCAGGCATAATTGCAGTTAAGAGATTCTTCTATGATGCTTATTCAAGATGTGTAGAAGGAAGCATTTTTGATGGTTTGAAAATGGATATGGTTTCTTTCGCGATTGAGCTTCTAGGTTCTAGTTCCCCTGATGAGCAACTCGTGGGTGCTAGAATTCTAAGAAGCTTTTCTATAAGTGAGAGGTTTTCTGACGACACACTACAGAAAATTGGGGTGACATTTTCTGCAGTCGAGAGACTAGTGGAGATGTTAAACTGGAAAGACCCACAAGATGAGGAGATAAGGCACTCTGCAGCTGTAATTCTGGCAAAGCTTGCTGGTAAGAAACAGAATTCTCTTCGAGTTGCAGGGATTCCTGGTGCAATGGAGTCGATTTCCTCCCTCCTTTATGTTTGCCGAACCACCAGTTTCGACGAAATAGGAGAAAGAAGCATTGCCTATGACAGGGAACAATATGATTTCTGGACGTTCAATCATCTGGGATTGGTTATCCTAAAGAAGCTTGCCCGAGACCTTGATAACTGTGGTAAAATAGGAAATACAAGAGGTTTGCTAGCAAAAATTGTAGATTTTACTCATGCCGGAGATCGGTTACTGAAAGATGATAGCGTGACTGCATCACAGATTATGACTGTTAAGAGATCTTTACAGGTGATAAAAATGCTAGCAAGCACAACAGGTGCAACAGGAAAACAGCTGAGGAAAGAAATTTCAGAAATCGTGTTCACTATAAGTAATATCAGAGACATACTGAGGCATGGCAACAAGCACCCTGACTTGCAGAAGCTGGGTATTGAAATCTTAACGAGTTTGGCAATGGAAGTAGATGCCACTGAGAGAATCGGTGAGACAGGAGCAGTTTTGAGGCACTTGCTGAATATATTCTTTCGAGATGCAGCAACAAGAGAGCATGAGCTTGTTAGGGCTGCAGCTGGCGAAGCACTTGCTATGTTAGCATTGGAAAGCAAGGATAACTGCCACAGGATATTGAAAATGGGTCTGTTGGAAAACATTGTCCAAGCACTTGAAGTTCCATTGGTTAGAGTGCATGCTGCGAGGATTCTGAGGAATCTATGCACCTACAGTGCAGAGGATTGCTTCCCGGAGCTGAAGGTCGTTACTTCTGCTGTTCCTATGGTAAGTTGCATATGTTTGATCAGTAGATTAGGATTAAATTTGGTCAAATAGGTTAACTGAGTTATATAAACCGTGAACGCTCTTCAGACTGAATAGCATAACCAGACCTGCCTGACCAGCGACCACCGCCTTGTGTAAGTGAAATTACAAATGTATTGGTACAGGTACTAAATATCAATTCTGTTTTGCAGATTCTTAAGGGAATCCTTTCAGAAAATAACAAATTGAAAGAAGTGATGGTTGGATTAGCAGCGCGAGCATTCAAGTTTATGACTTCTGAGGAATCTAGCATCATGTTCGAGCAAGGTGGTGTCACAGAAACTGCAATAGCAAATGTCTTGGTTCAGTTACTGAAGAAACACAAGTATCCGAATACCAGGCTTCCCAGAATGCGCAGGTTCACAATTGAACTTGCCATCTGGATGATGAAAGACAAAGAAAGAAACATTGTGATTTTCAAAGATTTAGGACTCCAGAGTGAGCTTGAGAATGTTCTGGATACCACGTCTGAGCTCGAGAGCTTCAACATATTCTCAGGCACTGTGGGCTTAAGCAGGTACAGAATAACCATGCACTCGTTGGTAGAGACTGCCCTGAGCATAATGGGAAACTAGTAACCAAGAAGCAACATTGGGGCCGCACCACTAGTCATTTTTATCAGCAATTAACTTCCAAATTCATTAGAATTTAATTTATTCTTTGAATTGTCTATACAGTTCTTTGACATTCATTAGACATTTCACACATTTTTTCTACTTTGGTGGTAACAGCCACCACACAATGTACAGTTCAACCGATAGTCAAGTAATCTTTTGAACTTCCAAACTTTATACTAAGGATATGGTTTTCTTCTCTCCCTCGTGGATCTCTTGGACACTTGACAGTTTTTAGAGTACGTAAAAGGATCAGAAATCCTATCTTCTGCCTATTTTGTGGTGATCATTTCGAAACATCAGCATTGTATTATAAGTTGTACTTTGTGCAGAATTTGATGCTTCACGCCAACAGATACTGCACCTGAAGTAGCCAATTACACGTAGTTGAATCTTTGCAAATCTCATCCATCACAGAGCACTACAAGGAGATAAAAACCGTTAAACTACGCAAACAACTACATAAAAACAATTGCATTGAATCAGCTTCTTCACAGCAACATCAATCAGAAGTCTCATGTTTAGAACACAACCTGTTACTCCATTTGACTTTTGAGCATGCCTAAAAACAACACATTCTCAGGAGTGCTGTCACTTGTCAAAACAAAAATACAACTTTCATTTAAAAAATCCCACCTTCAGAAGTCAATCATCTTACTGTTCAACCACTTGATTAAAAATAAATATACAAGAATAAAACAGAAAACTATAGTAGGCTCAAAGGCTGATTGAGAGGGAAACCAATTTAACAGAAACCAACTATCAGAAATGCAAGCATATTTTATCACCACTACATCATATACGTGCACCCCCGAGCTCAACTCTCCCATCTCATTTTTTTGTCAAGCAACCGTTAGCCATTACCAAAGTACATTTCATTGTTCAACAATCAGAAGTTAATGTTAGTACTAACACCACAAAGAGAACCAAAAAAAGCTAAGCATATAAATGGACCAAATAAAATCATCTGAACAAGGTGATGCAAGTGTTCATATACAAGTGGTGTCCGAGCTAGACAATCAAAGTGATCTATACTCTCAAAACAGCACCATCTTTGTGCCTCAAACGAGTAGCACCGGCAAAGGAGAAAGCAGTGCTGGAGCATCCTTGCCAAAAATCCCAGTGGTTAGAGCCCCGGAAAAGAAGCTTACCCTTTTCGCCCTGCGGCTAGCAGTGATTGAAAAAGCGGCTACTAATGTAGGGACCCTGGGGTTTGTGTGGGCAACAGTTGTTCTTCTAGGTGGGTTCGCGATCACCTTAGAGAAAAAAGATTTTTGGTTCATAACAATCATTCTTTTGATTGAAGGGTCAAGGATATTTAACAGGAGCAATGAGCTTCAGTGGCAACACCAAGCCACATGGTCATCAACTGATACAAATATGAGCAGTTTATACCTATTGAAGTCAACCTTCAAAACTGTCTGGAATGCTGTAAAATCTGTTTTCATTCCTGTTTCGAAAAGCTCTCAAAGTAGCCATATAAACAAGGCATCCAGCGAACATAGGCTGCGGAAATGGAACGCTCAGCATTTGCAAACAAGAAGATGGGAACTTTCAGATGTACCACTTTTACCATATGCTCGGACAGTTTTTCTGTCAAGAAACATCAGTCAATTCTTTCAGTGGCTTCAAGTTCTGGCTGCTATTGCTTGTGTGGTTCTCTCTTTGCTGAAGCTTATCAGACAAGATTTTGGAGAGGTCGAGAAAGGTGATACTGACAAACGCAACAGAAAGTCAGCTCTGCTAATCTTTTACAGCCTAGCATTGGCTGAGGCCTCATTGTTTTTGCTTGAAAAACTATATTGGGAGCTTGAGGTAATATACTTCAAAGTATTGGAAACTGTTAATGAAGAGTGTGAATTAGGCGCTTCAGGGATAGTAGCTGTTAAGAGATTCTTCTACGATGCCTATTCGAGATGTGTAGAAGGGAGCATTTTTGATGGTTTGAAAATGGATATGGTTTCTTTCGCGATTGATCTTCTAGGTTCTAGTTCTCCTGATGAGCAACTCATGGGAGCTAGAATTCTACGAAGCTTTTCGACAAGTGAGAGATTTTATGAAGACACGCTGCAGAAAATCGGAGTGACTTTTTCTGCAGTGGAGAGATTAGTAGAGATATTGAACTGGAAAGACCCACAGGATGAGGAAATCAGGCACTCGGCAGCTGGAATTCTGGCAAAACTTGCCAGCAATAAACAGAATTCCCTACGACTTGCTGGGATTCCTGGTGCAATGGAATCGATTTCCTCCCTCCTCTATGTCAACTCGACTACAACTTTCAACGAAATAGGACGACGTAGTTTTGTATGTGACAGGGAACATTATGATCTCTGCACATTCAGTCATCTGGGCATAGTCCTCCTCAAGAAGCTGGCTCGAGACCATGAAAACTGCGGTAAAATAGGAAATACAAGGGGTTTGCTTGCAAAAATTGTAAATTTCACTCATGCTGGAGAGAGTTTATTGACAGATGATAATATTGGCACATCTGGAATTTTGACAGTTAAAAAGTCCCTGCAGGTGATAAAATTGCTAACAAGCACAACAGGTGCAGCAGGAACTCGTCTGAGGGAAGAAATATCAGAAATTGTGTTCACAATTAGTAATATCAGGGACATATTAAGGCATGGGGAGAAGCACCCTGACTTGCAGAAGCTGGGAATTGATATCTTAAAAAATCTGGCGATGGGAGACGATGCCACAGAGAGAATTGGAGGAACTGGTGGAATTCTGAGGCAATTGCTACTTATTTTCTTCGCAAACGTGGTCACAGAAGAGCAGGAAGATGTTAAGACTGCTGCAGGAGAAGCCCTGGCAATGTTGGCATCAGAAAGTAAGAATAATTGCCGCAGGATATTAAGAATGGGTGTGTTGGAAAAGCTTGTGCAAGCACTAGATATTCCATTGATAAGACAAAATGCTGCAAGAATTCTTCGGAATTTGTGCACATACAGCACCGAGGATTGCTTTGGGGAGCTGAAGAGCGTCACTGCTGGTGTTTGCACTGTAAGTCTTACTGGTTTCGCTAACATCTGCTCTCTTTTTTTTCACAGAAAAATAGGGTTCATAACAGTTTGAATAGTAAAAGGCAGATGAACTGTGGACATCCCTTGAACTGAATAAGATAACCTGAGCTTAACTTCTTTTAATCTCAGTTTACTTGCTTTGAAATCATATTCAAATTAGGAGAAAACCTACCCGATGATTCATATCACTTCTGAAAGCTCACCCATCAGTAATTCAGCTTGATCTAATGTCAGCTATTCTTCAAACTTTGATTAGATATCTATGTACCTGATGATCCTCGGAAATAACTATTGTCACTAGCTAAGCATTCTGTTCTGCAGATTCTTAAGGGAATTGTATCAGAAGATAACACATTAAAGGAAGTGATGGTTGGATTAGCAGCTCGAGCATTCAAGTTCATTACTTCTGAGGAATCTAGCAACATGTTTGAACACGGCGGAGTATCAGAAACTGAAATAGCAGATGTGTTGGTTCAGCTACTGAAAATACATCAGTATCCTGATACCAGATTCCCCAGAATAAGGAGGTTTACAATTGAACTGATAATCTGGATGATGAAAGACAAAGAAACAAACATCATAACTTTCAAAGATTTAGGGCTCCAAATTGAGCTTGAGAATGTTCTAGATACCACGTCTGAGATCGAGAGCTTCAACACGTTCTCAGGCGCTATGGGCTTAAGTAGGTATAGAACAACCATGTACTCGCTGGTAGATACCGCCCTTGGCATAATGGCAAACAAGTAAGGAAGATTGGGAGGCCATTAGTCATCTTACCGAGCAATGCTCTTCGAAATCATTTCTTTTACACTTTTATTCTTCAAATATTCATACATTGATTCGACATACATTTTACAGAATCAGAGATTTTATACACATGCAGGAATTTATTTATTTGTCTTCCTACTTGGGTGGTAACTGACATCATATAATGTACTGTACTCATAGTAATGTAACCTCTGGAAGTAAAAAATAAAAAATAGTACTTCAAATGCAGTTTTCCTGTCTCCCATGGGCAGGTTAAAAGAGCACAGAAGGACTGAAAGTCCCATAACTTTTGCCTAATTGCTGTGAGTAGACACGGCCACAAGTTAAAATGACATGAATTAGACTCAATTCACATATGACATACCCAACAAATCACTAGGAGTGAAACTGCATTTGCCCAAATGTTAAACCAATTTTTTGAGTCAAGATTCCAGAAACCTTGACCCTCTCGTCTCCCAACAGTCAATTCGAGTTTCAGTTAAGCCCGAAGATTAACTGATTCACAATATCATTCAGCTTGCATAATACACAAACACACTTTCTGTTCACTTCACAGCATCTCCCTCATCTTCAGATTAATGAAATTGTGTTTTTTTGTAGTGTCAGGTAAGTATTCTACTTGGCGCTACAGGAAGATAAAAACAGTTCAACTACACAAACAACTGCATAAAGCCAGTTACTATAAATGAAAACAAAGAAAAACACATTTTAAATTTCAATCATCAGCTTCCTGACACAAATGTCAATCAGAAATCTCATGTTTACGATGGGATAGTGCTATTTGGCAGGCCCGGGGAAGCTAGAGGTGCAGGTGTATTCAGAGAATACCAAGGTGACTTCTTCTTAGTTTGACCTCGATCGATCTGTTACCCCATACGAAAACAGAACTGGCCTAAGTATATGCAGTAGCACTCTTCGGCCAAAAAAAGAAGGGAGAGTAGAGATGCAATAAATCATTCCCAACAAATTTCTAAAAACACCAAATTATGAACATGATTGATGATTTGATGCATTAAATTTTTTACTTAGATAAACTTTCGCATCCCTTAGTTAAATTATTATCTACGCAATCAATCATTTCCAGCAAACATCCTAGGTCACAATGAACGTGTTTCGACAACCCGCATACGGCAAGCTAAGAGAGCATAAACAAGGGAAAGAAGGAAAACTAGAAGTCAGAGCATCCATCCACCTGCACCAATGCCAATGTCGCGATTTCAAAATAATCAATTTTTTACGTTAATACATACAGCAAGATTCGTTACAGTTCAAGATGACGCACAATGATTAAACATTCACCTCTTGTTCCTCACATCCAAATCACAAACTCAAGAACAAATTATAATATCTAGATATCTATACAATATACTAATAGAGTAAATTATGAACACACTTGTGTACTATATTACTTTTGTTTAGTGTTGACAACCGATATACTGTACCAGTTTTCGTGCAATGCACGGATATGATCTAGTGTATGCATAATGATGCAATGAAAAGCCAAGAAACAAACCAAACAATTGCAGAAAATGTTCTTCGTAAGCACATTCTCCCTAAGAATCAATTCACACCAGTGAGAAGATTAGGTTCCTAACATCTAAATGCCCCCACTTACACCATTTGACTTTTCATTTAGAAGGAAAAAAGGCCGGGTACATATACAACATCTTTATGTGTGTTGCTGTTTTTCTAGACAAAAAAATAACTTCATTTAAAAAACAAAACTTGCATCTCCCC
>ONZK01000290.1:86856-102962 GCA_900322385.1 Pharnaceum exiguum | reverse complement strand
CCCCCCCCCCCCCCCCCCCCTCTCTCGAAGCCTAACTCTTACACTCAAAAAAGCTTATAATGGACCACAGAAGTTCTTCTGATCAAGGTGATGCAAGTGTTCATGTACAGGTAGCCGAGATAAACAGGCAAAGTGAACCATATTCTCAAAGTACTACCATATTTGTGCCTCAAACGAGTAGCATTGGAAAAGGAGAAAGCAGTGCTGAAGCCTCCATGCAAAGAATCCCAGCACTTAGAGCCCCAGAAAAGAAGCTAACCCTTTTCGCCCTGCGGCTAGCAGTGATTGAAAAAACGGCTACTGGTTTAGGGACCCTGGGGTTTGTGTGGGCAACAGTTGTTCTTCTAGGTGGGTTCGCAATCACCTTAGAGGCAACCGATTTTTGGTTCATAACAATCATTCTTTTGATTGAAGGCTCTAGGATATTTGGCAGGACCAATGAGCTTAAGTGGCAACACCAAGCCATATGGTCATCATCTGATACAGGTATTAGCAGTTTATACCTATTGAAGTCAACCTCAAAAACAGTCTGGAATGCTGTAAAATCTTCTTTCAGGTCTGTTTGCCGAGCCAAAATCTTTCAAAGTAGGCAAGTAAAGAAGGCATACAGCAAAGATAGGCTACAGAAAAGGAACTCTCAGAATTTGCAGACAAGGAGACGGGAAACTTCAGATGTGTCAGTTTTACCATATACTCGTAGGGCTTTTCTGTCAAGAAACGTCAGTGAATTCTTTCAGTGGCTTCAAGTTCTGGCTGCTATTGCTTGTGTGGTTCTCTCTCTGCTGAAGCTGATAAGGAGGGACTTTGGAGAGGCACAGAAAGGGGATACTGATAAACGCAACAGAAAAGCAGCTCTGCTGATCTTTTACAGCCTAGCCTTAGCAGAGGCCTTATTGTTTTTGCTTGAAAAAATCTACTGGGAGCTTAAGGTGATGTACTTTAAAGTATTGGAAAAGTTCAATGAAGAGTGTGAATTAGACCCTTCAGGGATTGTAGCAGTTAAGAGATTCTTCTACGAAGCCTACTCGAGATGCGTAGAAGGGAGCATATTTGATGGTTTGAAAATGGATATGGTTTCTTTCGCGATTGATCTACTAGATTCTACTTCTCCTGATGAGCAGCTCATGGGAGCTCAAATTCTACGAAGCTTTTCGACAAGTGACAGATATTCTGCGGACACTCTGCAGAAAATCGGAGTAACTTTCTCAGCAGTTGAGAGATTAGTAGAGATATTGAACTGGAAAGACCCACAAGATGAGGAGATCAGGCACTCTGCAGCTGAAATTCTAGCGAAACTTGCCAGTAATAAACAGAATTCTCTTAGAGTTGCTGGGATTCCTGGTGCAATGGAGTCGATTTCCTCCCTCCTCTATGTTAACTCGTCTACAAGTTTGGACGAAATAGGAGAGGGAAGCGTTGTTTGCGACAGGGAACATTATGATCTCTGTACTTTGAATTATCTGGGTTTAGTCATCCTCAAGAAGCTGGCTCGGGACTATGACAATTGCGGTAAAATGGGAAATACAAGGGGTTTGCTCTCAAAAATTGTCAAGTTCACTCAAGCGGGCGAGAGGTTACTGACAGATGATAATGCGACTCCATCTCAGATCATGACAGTTAAAAAGTCCTTACAGGTAATAAAAATGCTAGCAAGCACAACAGGTGCGTCAGGAAAACAGCTAAGGGAAGAAATATCAGAAATTGTGTTCACAATCAGTAATGTCAGAGACATATTAAGGCACGGAGAGAAGCACCCTGACTTGCAAAAGCTGGGAATTGATATCTTAAAGAGTCTGGCAATGGGAGACGATGCCACAGAGAGAATCGGGGGGACTGGTGGAATTCTGAAGCATTTATTGATTATTTTCCTAGCAGACGCAGTCACTAAAGAGCACGAGCAGTTAAGGAGTGCTGCTGGAGAAGCCTTGGCTATGTTGGCATTGGGAAGCAAGGAAAATTGCCGCAGGATATTAAGTTTGGGTGTGTTAAAAAATCTTGTACAAGCACTAGATATTCCATTGATAAGAGGAAATGCAGCAATGATTCTCCGGAATTTGTGCACCTACAGCACAGAGGATTGCTTTTCGGTGCTAAAGGGGGTCACTGCTGGTGTTCGCACTGTAAGTCCTTACAGCTTCCTAACATCTGCTATTTTCTTAAATTTGGGTCAGTTGAACTGTGAACATCCCTTGAACTGAATTATTCAACCTGACCTGCCTGATAGAGCATACAGTCCTACTTTTGTTAAGCAGCTGAAGTGCAGTTTTATCTTACTTTACAAGATATGAATACGAGAATACTTGAGGGAAATAAATTAAGTAATGTCACATTTCACAGATCCATTCTATTCTGCAGATTCTTAAGGGAATTGTATCAGAAGATAACACATTAAAGGAAGTGATGGTTGGATTAGCAGCGCGAGCATTCAAGTTCATGACTTCTGAGGAATCTAGCAACATGTTTAAACGCGGCGGAGTATCAGAAACTGCAATAGCAGATGTGTTGGTTCAGCTACTGAAGAAACACCAGTATCCTGATACCAGATTTGCCAGAACACGGAGGTTTACCATTGAACTGGCAATATGGATGATGAAAGACAAAGAAACAAACATTATTGCTTTCAAAGATTTAGGGCTCCAAATTGAGCTTGAGAATGTTTTAGATACCACGTCTGAGATTGAGAGCTTCAACACATTCTCGGGCACTATGGGCTTAATTAGATACAGAACAACCATGCACTCATTGGTAGAGACTGCCCTGAGCATACTGGCAAAGAAGTAAGAAAAATTGGTAGGCCACCAGTAATTTCACTAGACAATGTTCTTTCTAATTCATTTCTTGTAAACTTATTCTTCCAACATCTAGACGTTGATTCGATACACATTATCCAGAATCACAGATTTCACACACAAATTGGAATTTGTTTCCCCACGCCATCATATAGTATAGTGTACTGCACTCAAATGATAGTCATATGTAACTTTTGAGATTTCAAAAACCTAGTACTCAGAAAGTCAGAAAGCAGTTTTCTTGTCTTCCTTTGATATGTTAAAAGACCAACAACAAAATTTAGAAGCCCAAAAGTCCTCTGACTTCTGCCCGACTGTTTTCAGTAACGAACCTAGCTACACATTAAATCGAGGTGAACTAGACACGGTTAAGATACCACACACCGTGCGAATCACTAGAAAGTGTGAACCCATATTTGCCCAATCGTGAAACGAGTCAATTCGAACGAAGCCACAATTCAAGACACGTTGAGCCTCTCATCTCCAGACAAGTCAAGTCGAGTTCGAGTTAAGCCTGACAACTAACCGAATCACATATAAGAAACGATTCAGCGTGTCAATTCGCGAGCATATTAAACATCATTTTTGATCCATGAAAGGAGGAAAGATCCATCCTAGTTTGTTCGTGGCTAGTTCAAGAGCAAACATCAACACATCTCCCTCATCTTCTGTTTAATTCAAATTGTGTAAAAAGATCCGTAAATGCTACCCTCAACAACTGTTCATCCGGTGGTATTCTACTTGGCGCTACAAGAGGAAGCTGTGTCTTGCAAGCGGTAGTGCACTCGTGCTGGACTTTCTTCGTTATGAGACGTAAACTATTAGCGTTATATTATGTACCATGACAAATATGAAACACATAATGTGCAGGCAATTGCAAATTTCATTTGAAAAAACAAACGAGGCATGTAGCTCACCAATATAGGTAGGTAGTCGGGTATTTATGAGGGAATCCTTCAATGATGGATCATGTATTCATGTCCCAGGAGCAGCTTGCGTCCAAACTCTAAAATTATGGGCAACCGATGAGGCGATGATGATACCTTGCCCTCAAAGAGATGCAATCATTCCCGACAAACATGATAATAGTAAGTTGTCAAAAATACATGATACGTTGACGGCAAGTAAACAACAAGGGGAAGAAAGAGGAAGGATGGCAAACTAGAAAAATATAGACATGCAATAATGTTGTCTGAGGAACAGATTCCACCGAAAACAGAAGCTACCAACCGCTATGATCAAAGTTATTAGTTGGATGTACTCAATTTTCATTATGTCAATACATACAGCAAGATTTGTTACAGTAGAAGCTGACTCAAAAGGATTAACATCCAACTCTTCTTCCTCACATCCAAATCACAAACTCCGGAACAAATTAAAAAATTGGGATATATATGACTATGCAATGAAAAGCCTGCCTAAGGGCCAAGGAACAAACCAAACAATTGCAGAAGATGTTCTTTTTAACACTCACACGACAAACTAGTGGCTTGGAAATCTCTCAATTATGCCTCTGGAGCGGGGGCTGGTGGCTTCAATAAAGGCTGTAGCGCTTTCACCACAATGCTCATGTTTGGCCTAAACTCTGCTTCATATTGAACACAAAGAGCCGCAACAGCCGCAAGCTGCATAACAGAACAAGTACAGAGAAAGATTTAGAATGTAGCCCAAAAAAGAAAACAGGGAGCTTTCTTTATTAAAAAAAAAACAACTCAGAGGCAGAAAGAGTTATTAGGATATACCTTAGCAACTCCTTTATGAGGGTAATCCTTCAATCTTGGATCAACACACTGCTTCACTTTGTCTTCGCTCAATCTTGGAGTTGCCTGCAAGCACATACAGTAATAACGTTAACAGTCGGGTATCAAAAAAAAAAGCTGACACTGAAGCAAGCGAGAACAGTGGGAAAATAGAATGGTAAGGGAGGAGGAGAGGTAAACAAGAGCAAAGGTACTTAAAAGCTAGATTCAAGTGCTTACCCAGGTCACAAGACTTTGCTGTCCACGGGGCATAGTATGATCCACGGGTTTACGGCCAGTGAGAAGCTCCAAAAGAACAACCCCAAAACTGTAAACATCACTTTTTTGTGTCAACTGGCCAGTCATTGCATACCTGAAACGAAAAAATGTCGGTTGCAAAATATACAACAGCAGCCAAAAAAAAGTACCAAATAAGTAAAGCATACATCCTTTTTTAAAAAAAAAAGAAAAACAAGAGAAAAACGAATAGTGGAATAAAAAAGGAAGCAGTGTTCTGGCAAGCAGTGAATCTACAAAGGATACTGTAACATACAAGTTGGCTATCCATCATTCACTATGTCCTATCACTACTTAACTATCTCAAACCTTATTTATTGTCATTTCACTAACTGTCCAGGTCATGGTACGTGGCAAAAATGCAACCACCCCACCCCCACCCACCCTTTTGGGGAGGGGGGAATACACAAGAAAAGAACAATTCGGTTCCAGCTGCGATCTCAAACTAGCAATGCACATGAACAAACCAAGTATTTGAGAAATTAACAAACTAATAGAGTGAAACTAAAAAGAATCAGTCTCTAGGAGGGCAGCTATCTGTGGCAGCCTTAATGCATTTCACAACACTAAATAGGTATGACAAGAGGACCAAGTTCAAGCGTAACACCGGAAATAACTCTACATGAATTGTTTGAGACCAAAAGAAACGGTGCAACATTATCCAAATTAACATAGAGTGCTATTGGGACATTGGTCAACTCTAGGCTCTATGGCATGAAAAGAACTGCAAATGAATTCAGGGGTTATCATCCATGCTACACTAATTGTACATCAAACCATTTTGTGCATTGTTTGTACGGTATCAATACATGAGATGCAAGCTTAAGGTTACTTACTCTGGTGCATGGTACCCAAAGGTGCCCAAAACTCTGGTGGAGTGCAGACGAGCAGCCATATCAGGAGCCTGATTCGAAAGGTTGAAGTCTGCTATCTTGGCTCGGAAGTCCTCAAACAAGAGCACATTGCTAGACCTGATGTCTCTATGTATAACAGAAGGTTGGACCTTCTCATGAAGATACTCTAAACCCCTCGCAGCATCAACAGCAATCTTCACGCGCTGCATCCAGTCAAGAACTGGTCCAGGTTGTGCTCCTTGAACACCTTTCCTACCTGAAACAATGACATTAAGCAGGCTTAAATTTTATTAGTCCTGCAACTTCATATCATTTTTCTAACTCATACCAAGTATAACAAACATAGAACAAGTATAAAGATCTTACCATGCAATATATCATGCAAGGATCCCATGGTAGCAAACTCGTAGGCTAACACCCTCATGTTTCCATCTACACAGTAACCTTGCAGTTCAACAAAGTTGTCATGCTTCAAAGTGGAGACCCTAGCAACCTGCAAAGACCAATGTACAGATCAGATTTGAGGAAAAATGCAACAGTGAGGAAACAGAAGAAATAAGGAATTTGCATTTTAAAAATAAAAAAATCGAGGCAAGGAAGTTGACGTAGTCAACACACCTGAGTCAAAAACTCAACATTCGTCTCTGGCTCTTGAGAAACATCAAGCTTTTTGACAGCGACTGCCTTCCCACTTTCCAATGTTGCATAGTAAACTCTTCCATAGGAACCCTCCCCTATTAGAGATTTGGATCCAAAGTTATCAGTTTTTTCCTTAAGCTCATCCAGCGACAAGGTATCAACCAGGATTGGAGGTGCTGCCTTCTGCACTTCCTCCTTTACAGGAACTGACGCTTTTCCATTCTTTGGTAATCCTGAAATCACCACGAGAATAAAAAACAGAGCACATACACGAAATACAGACAAACACATTCTACAGACCCAGTGTGTAATTTTTATGTCCACTTAATTTTTATGTTACTTTTGAGAATACTATCTCATTTGTGGATGTAAAAGACAAACAAAAGAAAATCCTTAACGGGATTGGGCAGAAGACACTCTGAATAAGCAAACAAATCACAACAAAAACCCTAAGCATCAGACAAGGTGAACATGTCTTTTTCTTTTAGCGGACTGGAAAAACCCCAGGACATTGGCCAAATGCCAATGGTCATCCACCCTGTAACAGAACTACCCTCAAGCCAACTCAAGCCAGCAACATACAGTGTGTGTGCTGAGGCGCGTAACCGCAGCATGACAACCGATTCAGTGAACAGGTATAGTTAAATAGGTGAGATGAGCAATGAAACAACCCCAACCAGCTAGAGGTACAAGGATTAGAACACAAATCACCCACAATCCTGCCACTCCAGCACTCAAACTAGTTTACTCGGGATAACTTATATCACTCAACCACAATGACAGTTTGTTACTTCTTAGAAGGTACCAAAAGAAAACCAGTTCTGCATTCAGAACATCCAAGTTCATCAAGGGAAAGAACAATGAATTGAGGTCCAGTAAAAACGAATAACAGGAATTAAAATTTCAGGACAGTCAAATAAGATACAAATAAATTTGCAAAAAGTAAAAACTAAATCTCACCATCTCCAAATAGGGTAATGTTTCAAATTCAAAACATCAAGTTACCAATGTCGAATAGAGACAGAGGGACGGAAAATACAAAACTCTATTTTCACACCAATAAATGTTTACAGTGCACAATCTCTAAAGCATCCACAACTAGATTTTCATGCATCACAAGCACAGTTCAAACCAACCAGAAAGCCCAAAACCCAATCAAATACAATTCTCCAACAAAATTAGCAGCTTTCTCCCTAAAACGAATTCACAGAACATATAAAAAACAACATATAAAACATAATAGCAAGTAAAGACGCAATCTACCCACACAAACATGTAAACAGAAAGCAAATCAGGGTCACGTACTTTCAGCATTGTTCTTAGGGCTTTTAAGCAGCTCCTCGTTCGTCGGATAAGACTCTTCTACTTGGCAAGTGCAACAAAGCCACCTCCGCATCCTTGATGGCTTCCTTAATTCCAGATCGTCCTTCGTGTCTCCCTCCAGACGCACAAAGTAGCCAGGAGGCGGTGCATGTGCCTATACACCAGTTACCCAAAAGAGAATTCTCATCATTTCATCTCATAACTCATAATCAACTTTTCACAACATCAAATTACCATCATTCAACAAGTAACACCACTATCATTAAAACAAAACTTAACATCTTACCAACCATCATATCCCCCACCCAATAAAGCCAAAAAGAAAAAACCTTTCACTTCAATGATCTCATGTCATTATAACTAAGGCAGCATCATATTACCCATCTAAATCACAATTTACATAACAGTAACACATTAAAAAATCACAAAAAGTTGTGTGAACCCGTTTCGTATACGAGACAGGGTATTAATGACCCATCGAGTAAATATTAATGATCCCTCTTCACCAAGTCTCATATATGAAACGGTTCACACAAAATTTTCTCTTACAAAATCAAACTATCATTTTCCTAACAACAATCCAAAGTTAAATAATTCACATAAAGTTTAAGAAAACTGGAAGGGAAAAAAAAAACAAATTGGGCCAAAATAAAGCTACATGAATGAAATAACAAACCAATTGACACATAACATATTAAAAAAAGGGGGGAATTAATAAACAAATACAGATTAAATAAGAATATTAAATAATTCTCACCACAAAACCACCATGCTTATGATAAATATCGTCCATAAAACAAAAATCCCAACTCAAAAAAAGCCTAAAGTTCCTTGTGATTAGATAAGGTTGGCTAATGGGGGTCCAAATTTCTAAACGTTATAACCAAAAACAAAAAGAACCAATCTTTCTCCTTAAAACCAAAGCAAAATCCAAATCCCTTTCTGGGTTATGATCTCAAGGTGCTAAATAAGAAAACCCAGAAAGGATTTTGCTTTTAGTTGAAGATTCACAGAGAAATTTAAAGATTTAATTGAATTTGGAAATAAGGAACCCCAAAGGCAAAAATGAAAATATGGGAAGTGTTTTAACTTAAAAATGAAACAGATCGAAGACAAAAATGTAAGGCTAAATTTAGTATATAAGTGTGTGATTTAAGTCATGTACATCTAAGATGAGTTGGATTGATACAAAAAGTAACAATAATAATAATAATAATTGAAATAAATTTATTTAAAAAGGTAACAAACAAAGATTATTATTGGTTAATGGTTATATTACCTGGTACAAAAAAAGAGAGGAGAGATAATGGAGTAGGCAAGGCTGAGGAAATGAAATTTGGAAAGTTTGTTTTTTTTTTTTTGGTTTCCTTTTTGGTTTTGGGTGTTTTTTGTTGTTTTTTTGAGAGAGAGTGGAGTAGGATGGAATAATTATTATTGTTATTATGGTTATAGCTAAAAAGGGAAGGGAAGATGGAGAGTTAGATATAATTGAGACAGATGGAATGAAAGGGAAAGGGAAAGGGAAAGGAAAAGGAAGCAGCTGCAGCAGGGTGTGCCACTGCCAGGGTTGGGTTGGCTTTTAATAGAAGTAAAGCAAAGAATATGAGTGACAGAGTGAGTGAATGACCAAAAAGATGATTTCATGTTCCCTTTTTTCTCTTTCGGTTTGTGTTTTTGTTCCTTGCATAACTACTATATTTCTTTTTTATGGCCTACCCAATCGAAGCTTTTGCTACGACTACATCTGGATTCGACTCAGGTCACACATCTAGTTATGATAAGTGAGTCTTCAAATAAGGGTTTTTACATATGGATAGGCTCGAATCCGAGATCTCGCTTAAGTGATATGGATCTGTTTATCAATCCAACATTGATCCTTCATAACTTTCATGGGATAATTTCATTTAGGTTTTGCTTTTTTAGCTTCTCATGATAGCCCCAATGGGTAAGAGGTAGTAACTTAAAACACAAGTATTTTGGATTGAATTTACCTGAGATTTTGTTCAATTACTTAGGATATGTATTGATTACTTAGGATATTTTATGATATCGAGTCGATCCGCTCTCGTTGAATTGAACTGAATATAATATCGAAATTAAACGAGTATCACATAATATGTTGAAAGATCTGGTACTTAATGTAGGATCAAGAATGCATGCGAAATTAAGAATGCAATTTGTTGGTAGAGTGGTAGTTATTTAGTACTTTACTAATTCGAAATATGGATTTCGATCCGGATTAATGGAAGGTGAAATGATGATGGATTGATGATAAACTTCATTTGTAAACCTATTATGCGAAACTATTTATAATTTTTTTAAAGCATAGAATTATAATATACAAGTACAAATGTAATGATTTATGATTTGTATAACTTTCTCATATATTTTTTCTTGAAAATACTTCATTCGTATCAATTTATGTGTTTTAATCTCATTCTTAATTAATAATAAGTATATTTTCCACTACAATTAATTGGACATTTTTCTTTTTCCGTCTTCACTCTGTAAACATACATTTCACCCGCATAATAAATGGTTTAGATGGTCTCTTCTGTTTCATTAGTAGAGGCAAAATGCTAACATTTTCACTCAGAAACCATATTCCCTAACAACCTTATATATGTGTGATACATGAAGTAAATCGTAGTTTAGTTCGTATATGATATACACGTAATATAGTTTAGATAGACGGATCATATTAGATTACAACTCAACAACAAAAACAATAATAATGATGTGTATTATAGTGATGTTCACGTAACCTAACCTTCATTTTTGATCATGTAAGATAAGTTAATCGTGTGGCTTAAGATAATCTTATTGATTCAGGTCGAGGTTTCATTAAATGGTTAATCTTATTGTGACAACTTCGTAACATTTTTCCACAACACAATCAATATATTGGAATCCTATTTTAAAATTTCTCAGATCTTTTGAGGAAAGAAAGAGCAGTTTGAATAGTTAAAATATACACCTTTAAACATCAAGATTAGGAGATTCCCACAGCCATTAGTGCCTTTAAGATTTTTTCAGCACAATCTTTCATTTAACTCTAGTAGTATTCGAAATCATAAGAAAACTATAGACCATATACTTTAACTCTAGGAGTATATCTTTAAGAATTACCGTATCACTTTCTCAATTTTTATATCATATGGCACCTTTTTTTTTCATATTTTTTTTTGGTGTAAAGGGGGCACTGAGGCCGGTAAGAATCGAGCCCCCAACCTTAAGGGTTGAAGGTGTGCTCTCTACCACTTGAGCAACTCTCTCTTCTTCTTTTTTTTTTCATATTTGATTTGTTATGGTGCTAAACTTTAATCTCCAATTCTTAGGTATACCGGGTGTACGGGTACACCTTATGGATTTATAACTAGTATTACAACATATATCATTAGTCACATTTTTAATACCACTAGTCAGTCCTTTTATAATTAGTCATAAATCCATAAGGTGTACCGCTACACCCGGTGTACCAAAGACTTGTTGAACTTTAATTGTCGTGCAATACTTCTTCATCGAAAATTTGAAATCTAAGACAAATAAATATGTACATAACTCCACATACTTCAAACATGTTCCGTTGTAATCATCCGTACTAAGGAAAGGCCTGGGAAATTAATTATATGGATTATCGCAATTCAATAAAGCGGTCATTCTATAAAGTTACAAACTTAATTTGGACCATCAAGCATATGATTAAAGTGTGTTCTTAATGTTATGGATGTAAGTTGACATTGAAGGGGAGGTGGCATAATTTAAGAAACACAATTGTGGAAAATGTGTAAAATGAGAGTATGGAGGGAAGATGTATCTATGCGAGGCGTACTTTTATCGCACAGAAAATGGGTGCAATTAAAGTGTGTTCTTATGGATGTAAGTGTAAATAGTAGCACCCTTGAAAGACATAATACTCTGACCAGATCAGGGGGAAAAAGTTACTGTACCATTCAGGCCTCCTTGGTTCATGAATCGTATTTAGAACCAAAATTTGCCAAGGGCGTAGAGATAGGCAAAAGCAGGTATACTTGTACAGTTGTACTCGACACTTTCTGAAGCACCAATATGCACAAGAATTACTAGAGGGCTAGACTAATTGAGTCAAAGGAGTTGTAATAGGCTAATAGCCTACACATTCACCTCACCTTCTCCGCATTCACTTCCATATTTCCTTGAACAAAATCACACATTATAGAGCTCACTTTGCCCCAAATAGATCATCGTACATGCCAAGAGAATGGCACAGATACAACACCATGCGCCTTTCAGCAAAATCAATCTACAGCTCAAAATGCACACACCGGCGCGCACACACGCACACACAAGAAACAAAAACAAAAAGTGATTTTAAATTCAAAGCAATTGTCGAAGCCGTTCATTTTCTTTTCTAAGAGCCTCAACTTCTTTGAATAATGCAGCTTGGTTTTCAAGGATTTGATTCATTGAAGTTGCCATTTCCATCTGCACAATGATGAGCATTGTCACTGAAATAGAAACAGCAGACAACATACAAGCAAAGGAAATTTTATTAATGACCTATCAACATACCTCTTGCATATGGAATTGCCTCAAGATTTCAATGTGAAGATTTCTCACATCTTCATGAATTGATTTTTGAAAGGAGGCAAGAGTTTCGTCAAGTGTGCGTTGAAAAAGCTGAAGGGTAAAAGAAGACGTGCCCTGCTGGGGGTCAGCCTGAGATGTTCTTGGGTGCTGAGGTGATGCTCCCTACAGATGAAAGATAAAGGTTATGAATAATTAGTATGCTCAGTCAGTATGTGGTATGTCAACAGGGTAAGCAATAACTAATACATAAAGTTGTACAAAAAGCTTTGAGAAACAGCAGAATATGTTTAATCCCACGGCCCTACAAATAATCACGTGAAATCAAGCCTGGGACAAAGTAAAGAAGTGTAGTGTGTTCTTACACTTGCTAATGGAGACGATCCAGGTTCAGCGACAAGTGACGTATCTGATCTAGACATTAAATTGTTAAGTTCTTCTCGAGTTTCAGCTCCGGTTTTCTTTGTTTTAGGTGAACCCAACAAACCAGAATTTACATCAGTTGATGAACCAGATGTGCCTATCCTCTCAGCATACTTGGAAAATCTTCGAGAAAGATTCAACGAGAACGGCCCAGTAGAATCCAGATTCCCCTGGCCTGTTGTAGATTTTGATTCAAGGTTGTGCGAGCTAGAGCTAAAAGGAGTATGCCCTGGAATTACTTGTGCAATTTCCTGACCCGACAAGATATCTGTGCCTCTCGAGTTTCCAGAGATAAGACTCAAATTACTTGTGTAATTCATGGCAGACTGGCCTCCAGAAGATGAATCTGGCAATCCCGTGTACATTGAACTTGTAGCATTACCAGTAGTTAACATACTGAAACGAGATGGTAATCCTGGACGGTTAAAAGCAAATTTATCTGAAAATCTCTCACCACCACCCCACGCTTCTGGAGGAGTAATAGTAGAGGAATCATCGCTGCTGGGAGGTAAATTAGGAGTAGAAGGTAGAGCAGACAGTATGTCATCCTGTGAGAAAATTGTGCGAAAATTTATTCAACAGTGCAACATAAGCTTAAATCAAAAATATATGCCAACAATTGCCCAAATTAATTAAGCATTAGAATTTTAAGTTCAAATAACGATTTCATGTGCCAAGTTAAATCATAAATGTAAGCCAACCATCATCTAGTAAAAAACTTCACCTCAACTAACACAAGGGATGACCATACAAGACTCAACCAACAACGACCATTGTAAGAGAGACCTTGGGGCGTGAACTATAAGAGATGATTTATGGCAGAAAACAAAACATAGATAAGAATTTTTTTTATTAATAGAACTTATTAAGTTAAACGAGAGGAAGAGGATTCCTCTCCATATCATGAACAAATTCCCACAATTCCGATGCAAGATTGTAATAGGAGTATTTCGAAAACACCCTACTGCATTGGCCGACAACGAAGCCAAATAAGTCACTCTATCCCAAAGATTCTCCAATGAAAGAGTTATGGCAGATAATCACCGGTGTACAGAAGAAAGACTGGTATCCCAACTCCAAGCATCTCTGCAGGGTCAAGATGTACACAGCCTTTACCCGATTTGTAAGAAGAACAGGTTGTTTCCAACCCTAGATGCATTGTTGCATTGAAGACTTTGCAACTTCACTCAAATGAAACAAGCACTAAAAATGTTGAAGCCATTTTGATTAGTAAATATACACCCAAAGTTGAAATATAGTACTAAATTAAGCTTACTTTTACACAACCAAAATCTAAAGGGAAAGAAAGGACATGTCCCAAACCATAAAATCTCTTCTTTTTTTCCCACCTCCCCTTCCCCCCTCTCAATCCTCTACCTCTTTGGGTGGAGAACAGGCCAGTTCACTCACATACATATTTCACTGCTCAAACAATCTATTTCCAAAAGTTCCTGTGACGGAGAATTAAGTACAAGGTAGCCGATCAGGCTATCATGTTTCCAAGCTGTTATGAAGTCTGACAGGTTTGCAATGTGAGACACTGCTACTGCCTACTTGTTAGGAAACCTCCTTCAATACGTGGTCATTAAAAGTGTGTCTAGGAATCAAATGATTGACACGGAAAAACTTTAAATAAGTGATTAAAAATTTACGATATCATCAGATTTGCCAAGTTTGGTTTTCTAAAAGGAAAAACATGGAAACTGAGCTCTGTGGAAAATTTGCCTAATTTTTTTCAACAGATTTCGTAAAAATTAAGGGAAAGATAAGGAAAATAAAGGAAAAGTAATCATGGAAGTAACTTTCACTATATTTATCCATTCTTATACTCTCAATTCAAATATCAAACTAAGCAATACGACAGAAATATTTCAGATTTCAATAATTTCACATTAACATAACATAAGAAAATATAGAATTACTATGGGTTAGAATTGCTAGCTTTTCAATGCACTCGACCATCCACATATTTACTCTCTAAATAAGAGGCCAAACTGACTGTAAATGTATGAAAGTTACCAATAGTCAGTGGAGATGGAAAGTAAAACAAGAGATTTGTTAGGGGGGAAAAAAGCACAGTTGAGGAAGCCAAAAAGAAACAGACCTGCTTATAAGGGGCACCAAGTTTCCAGTCCATAACTGGATGACTATCATTAACACCTTCTGAAAATGAGTATTTTCTAGGAAACACGGGAGATGTCTTTTTATCACCAGCTTGATCTTTTTTGGATCCACCAGGCTCGTTCCAGAGCTTATGAAGCGGGGGTGTAACAGGCGGAACAACAATTGGGGAGAAGACTTGCATTTCGTCTTTGACGTAATTACTTCTAGGCGGATGTAACCTCGGCAATATTCCACCAGTGAAGAGTGAGCTTTCATGTGGTGTTCCCGCTATTGGAGATAAACCTGCTAATAAGTCACTTGTAGCAGCATATGATGATGGATCTACAGAACTTGTGCGCCTAGGTCCGGACAAAGTTGTGTTTTGTGAAACACTAGATAATGTAGCTGATGGAAGAGGATCGGGCATCAAAACTGAATCCTCAACAGCACCGCCCAAGAGAGCCACTTCAGCAGAACAATTTTTCTCGTTGACACTAATCGGTTTTGATCTTTGCCAACACAAGCTTGTAACAGCCTGACCAAAATATACTACATGAACTAATCATTTATTTACAGATAAATAAATAAAACATCAAACAATTATGCTGGCTGATCATCAGACAAGATCTACTTCTAGAAAATGAGAGAATAATTTCACCCGCGATGCAGATCTATGAATTTTTTTTATCAATTACAACTAGACCTGGCAATCGGGTCAGCCGCGCGGGATTTGGGTTTGGCTGTTTTGGGTTTAAAATTTTCGGGTCGGGTTGCACATTTTGTGTTTGTTCGATAAAAATATTATTTAATTAAAATTTAACCATTATTTTGACTTGTTTACCAAAAAAAAATTAATTTAATATATTTTTAATAAATACAAATCGTTTAATGTACATTTATGAATATTATATTGGAGAAATGGGTTGTTTCGGTCGGGTCGAGTCTAAACCAGATATTACGGGGTTTTTCGGGTTCTGGTCGAGTTTTTTGAGTTCGTAACCCTGTTATTACGGGTCATTTTCGGGTCGGGCAAATTTCCGCCGCGCCTAATTTGAACCATTTTTAACTAATTCAAATTAGTCATTAAGATGACTTCAGAATGATTTATTACATACGTCGACGCTGGTGTCACTTCAGGTGCACAGAATGCAACACATGGTTTTCTCCCCCAAAAGTCCAACAGAAGCATTACATACACACACAAGCTAGCATGAGTGACACGCACGTGCGCACACTGAATGACTGAATAGGTACCCGTTCTGTCATTGAACGGTACATTTACAATAAACAGATGCACATAATTGAATGGTAGATTTCCGAAAATGGCTAAAAACACACTAATGGATGACTCTTTTACCCTCTCAATTAATTTC